>NSJW01000161.1:0-79833 GCA_019955255.1 Castanospermum australe
TGGAAGGGGAAAGTAGTATGGTTGACGCATTGTATAAGTTGTCGAAACTTTGATGGGAGATTGAGACTTGAGAGTACTCCTACTGCATGTGTATGACATACAATTGTTGAGAGTTTTAAGTGTGGCCACAATGAAGGGGTGAGCCCAATTTAAAGTGTTTCGGAACCTGAAGTCTACCATTTGTTCCTTCCTTTTAGTCTAAGGCTCTAAGCCATTTCTTAATTTGAAAAATTAAAAAAACTTAATCTGAATCGTGCGTATAACATCAATGCTTAGAAATTTCTATCTGGGATTATATTGTAATAACTAATTAATAGCATTGTATCTTGAAATTAATATGTATTCACCGGTCTAATTAAACGCAAAAGTATAAATGTACAAGTTGCAATTAGTTCATATATAACTTACTTTTGTGTAGTTGGTTGACAGTTAGTTATTGTCAGATATGCCGTAGCTCGATATTTATGTGCCTTTTAATTACTTTCCGCGGCCAACTTAAACGGTGATGCAGTTTGCACACTCAGATACGCCACACAGACACAGATATTCTGTTTTGTTTTTGTGCTGGTGGACATTGATTAATCAATTCGAAATCACAGATAGAAAAATTTTATATAGTTTAGTTTTAAACAACAACTTGAGGGAGTGCCTTCCTAGGGGGGCACGTCCACGACCATGCGCTGATTTTCATTTTAAATGCAGTCAAAGTTTCAGGGAAAGAGATGAAGGAGTTTCTTGTATGCGGGAACCAGATTAGACTTTATTAGAAAATGTTTAGAAGACCAAAAAAAAAAAAAAGGAAGGCCAACATCTCTGCCACAGCAACATGATTATCCCCTTTGAGAAATCTAGCTTTGCGTTCATACTGCTGCTACGCGCGCTTATTGTTTAGATTAGTTAGTAATAGATAGGAGTTACGTACATACATACGCAAATGCTGCACAAGTTGGTATCACGAAATCATACACGTGGTGGTGATGTATACATACATACGTATTATATATACGATATATCTCAACTATATACGTGTTTCAGTTGAAAAATTGAGCTCCATCGACGAATATTTTTTTTTCTTTAAAGATATAAAGGTTATTATTTTAATTTTTTTAAAAAATTTAATATTAATTTAATTCTTGAATATAAAAAATAATATTAAAATTATTTTTTTATATATAGATAGGAACTAAATTGATAAAATTTTAATAATTAAAAAATTAAATTAATAATTTTTTATATAATAAAAAAATTAAATTGATGATATTTTTTAATTATTGAGAGATTAAATTAAAATTAATTTTTTTAAGACTCAAAATAATATCACTTTTTATATTTATGAATTAAATTAATAATAAATTTTTTAAAAAAATTGAAGCAGTGACATTTATATATTTTAAAGAACAAAAAATAGGGATTTATCTCTCTCTCTCTCTCTACATAGAACTGATTAAGTTACAAATAGTTATATATATTGCGTTGCAGATAGAACTGATTAAGTTGAAGAGAAGCAAATATCTAGTAGTCACTGTGGACCCTATCCCCTGTTTTGTCATCCGAAAATATCGTTAAGAGAATGACACCTATATTTGAGTCGAACTTGATGAACGGCCAAAAAGACGATTGTAAACTGAAGTTTTTAAAACTTATTCATTTTCTCAACTCATAAACTAAAACTATATTATTCGCAAAAAAGTATACATTAAAGTACTAATTATATTCTCAATAAATGTGTTCAGTACTAAGGTAAAAACGTATAAATTAAATTGATTTTGCTTCAGAAGAGACATTTTAATGGAAATTGAAGAAGTAGATGATTTTAGGAAATTAATGCATATACACTTCCTAAATTTTATCCCATTTTAAAGTAACCATCCTGAACATTTAAATATAAATATGGATGAGAGGTCCTTAAAATTTAACAAAACTTGCAATCATACCCTTACGTTCAAATGCTAAATGGAAACCATTGATCACATGACTTATACTTTCATTAATACATAAGGTAATCTCTAATTTGTCCACATAATTGTTTAAAAAAAAGCTAAAAATTTATTCCCTAATTTAATTTCTTTTTAAATTATTTAATTTTTATTTAAAAATATAAATAAAAACGAGAAAAATTTCTTTTTTTAAAAAATAAAACAAACAAATGAGAGACCGACACAGGTTAATTCACATATTACGTAAGTCATGTGTGTAAACATAAATTTGTATCCTTTACATTATGGTTCATCATACTAAAATACAATTAGGATATTAGGAATTCATGGTTTTCATATACATTAAAATCAAATCAATAAATGGTACTAACCTTTATCTATGATGCGGAATAAACTTCAAATCTGAAAGTCTTCTTAAATCTTTATCGGTCCCTTCCCCTTTCTTGCTTACGCTTTTCACTTTCTGATGAAAATAAACTGTTGGCGTATCCTTATGGGTAGAGACTGAATATATGTGGGTTTAATTTGAAATTCAAAACCATTAGATAGCACCATCAGTTATCGGTTTCTTTCGAATTTCAAAACCATCAGTTATCACTAGGATAACATCCCACAATCATCAGATAATTGCTCCCATCAAGCAATTACTTAATTATCCTTTTCATAACCTTCCTTAACTTACAATTAATTAACCTTTTAGCCTTTTAATATGTTTTTAATTAAATCATGCTTAATTTTCATTAAACATGAGACACATTTCTAATATTCTCTCCACTTGGCTCATGTGGTAAATGTCATTTCATGATTTAATAAAACATCAACTTTAATGCGCATAAATTCGGCTAAAGGTTTCATACATTAGTTGCATCATAATTCATAATTAGGAATAAAACCAATAAGAGCCATGACGGTTCTACACTATCAAATCGGTATAGTTCCTTCCATGTTACCACTATATTAGCTCTTCTCCCTAATATGATACTTTAATGGAAGTATACATTATGTCCCATAACAAACAATAATGTCTTCATTAGAGACAAATCATGTATTTCAACATCATCATTCATACATGCATGTATACATAAATTTGAAAACAGAAAAAATTCAGAAACTTATATATTAATGAGCTCAGAGTGTCAATAGTCAATAATTACAATAATGATCAATAGTCATTAGCTGACATAATACCCATACTATACAAATGACCAGTAAATGTCTTGGGCGATAATCCCTTCGTCAAGGGATCAGCTATCATAAGATCGGTGCTAACATGCTCTATAGACACTCTACGTTTCTGAACCTCTTCTTTAACGGCAAAGTATTTCAACTCCTATATACTTAGCACCTTTGGAATACTTGTCATTTTTAGAAAAGAAGACTGTTGCGGAATTGTCACAATAAATTTTCAGCGGCCTATCAATACTGTCGACCAATCCAAGCCCTGAAATAAAGTTTCGTAACCATTTAGCCTGAACCATGGCCTCAAAGCATGCCACAAATTCAGCTTCCATAGTGGATGCAGCAAATTACAGACTGCTTCGCACTTTTCCATGATATAGCTCCTCCAACTAAAAGATACAAAATAACCAAAAGTGAATTTTCTTGTATCCCACACATCCGGCAAAGTCTGAATCTGAATATCCAATGACCTCAAGGTTGTTGAATTTCCTATAAGTAAGCATGTGATTCTTTGTTCTTTACAAATATCTCAGAATTTTTTTTGCAGCTTTCCAATGATCCATACTAGGATTACTCTGGTATCTTCCTAACATTCCAACTGCAAAACTGATATATGGTCTCGTACAAGTCTAAGCATACATTAAGCTCCCAACAAGCGATGCATATGGAATTGCTTCCATTTCTTTCCGTTCCAAATTTATTCTTAGGACATTGCATGAGACTAAATTTGTCTCCTTTCTGAATTGGAACCGGAGATGATGAGCACTTTTCCATTCCAAATCTCTCTAAAACTTTATTAATATATGCTTTCTGAGACAAGCCTAACATTCCTTGTGATCTGTCACGGAATATCTCTTATCCCAATCACATAAGTTGCCTTACCCATATCTTTCATTTCAAAGTTACTAAAGAGAAATATCTTAATCTCACTCAGAAGACCAAAGATTATTAGTTGCAAGCAAGATGTCATCAACATACAGAATCAAAAATATAAACTTGCTCCCACTGACCTTTAGATATATACACCGATCGACGGTGTTTTCTTTAAATCCAAAGGAAACAACGGTATCGTTAAACTTAAGGTACCATTGTCGTGAAGCTTGTTTAAGTCCGTATATTGATTTCTTTAAGTTTGCACACCATGTGCTCCTTTTCCTTTTCTATGAACCCCATTGGTTGGTCCATGTATACATCTTTCTCTAAATTCCCCATTTAGAAAGGTAGTTTTCACATCCATTTGGTGTAACTCTAAATCATAATAAACCACCAATGCCATAATAATTCTTAAAGAATCTTTCTTGGATACCGGTAAAAAAGGTCTCCTTATAGTCGATGCCATCTTTCTGAGTGAATCCTTTTGCAACTAGTCTGGCCTTGTACATTCTAAGTTACCATGAGAGTCACGTTTGGTCTTAAAAGACCCATTTATATCCAACTCTCTTACTACCTTCTGGTAACTCAACAAGGTCCTAAACGTCATTCTGTTTCATAGATTTCAATTCTTCTTTCATGGCATCTAACCATCTTTCACCATTATTACTATTCATGGCTTGTGAAAACGTAATTGGATCATCTTCCATTCCCAAGTCAAATTCAGACTCTTGTAGATATACCACATAGTCATTAGAAATAGCGAATCTCCTTTCTCTTTGAGATCTTCTTAATGCTATTTGTTATGGTTCTTCTACTATGGGCTCATTCGGTTCATTTACTATAATTTCATTGTGAGTAGTGGGATCACTTATTTGTTATTCTTCATTATTATTAATCGGTACAACAATATGAGGAACAACGACTTTATTAAAGACACAAGTCAAGGAAACTTGTATTCTCAATTCTTGAATCTCCACCTTACGTGGTGTTTCACTCCCACTAACTTCACCATTCTTAATGAACCTAACATTTCCAATTTCAATAATCCTTGTAGTATAATTAGGATAATAAAAATCTATACCCTTTTCAATTTTTCTAGATAACCAATGAAATGTCCACTGATTGTTCTTGCATCCAGTTTCTTTTCTTATGGATTATAATATCTAACTTCTGCTTAGCAACCCCAAACATGCAGGTGCCTTAGACTAGGTTTCCTTCCAATTCACAGTTCAAAAGGAGTCTTTGGAACTGCCTTACTAGGAACCCTATTCAACAGATACATGGCAGTTTTAAGAGTATAAGTCCACAACGAAATGGGTAAAGATGAATTACTTAACATACTCCTAACCATATCTAATAAAGGTCCTATTACGCCTTTCTGACACACCATTTTTGTTGTGGTGTACCTAGCATTGTGTATTGAGCACATATGCCTCTCTTTTCAAGGAATTTAGCAAATGGACCTGGATGTTGTCCGCTTTCATCATACCTTCCATAATACTCTCCACCCTATCAGATCTGACAATTTTTTTACCTTTCTGTCTAATTGCCTTTCAACTTCATCAATGTAAATCTCCAAGGCATTTACAGCCTGAGATTTATCATGCAGCAAATAGACATAACCATAACGTGAATAATCATCAATGAAGGTGATAAAGTATCTTTCTTTATTGAAAGCGTTAACATCAAAAGGCCCACATACATCAGTGTGTATAATTTCAAGAAGCTGAGTGCTTCTTGTGGCTCCTTTCTTTGTGTGTTTTGTTTGTTTACCTTTAATACAATCCACACATACATTCAGATCAGTAAAATCTAAATCCGGAAGGATTTCATTCTTTACTAATCTTTCCATTCTTTTCTTTGGAAATATGGTCCCAAACGTTTATGCCACAAGTAAGCAGAACATTCATTTATTAAGGCACGTTTAGTGCCAACGTTATGATGCAAGGTCATAAGTGTTTCAGCATATAGATTATCAAGACATTATTTATATAATCCATCACATAAGGTACCATTGCCAATCAAATGATTGTGCTTTGTACAAACTGAAACAACCACTACCAAATCTAAAGGAATATCCAGCCTTATCAAGTTTAGAAAATTGAAACTAAATTCCTAGTTATACTAGGTACATACAAAGTTTTCCAATAAATCTAAATGATATCCAGTGTCAAGGATTAAACGATAAGTCCCGACAGCTTCCACTGGAGCTTTCATTCCATTGCCCATGAAAACAAATTTTTCATTTGGCTTTGTGGTTTGGGTTGTAAGGAATCCCTGCAACATATTAGAAACATGAACAGTACATCCAGAATCAATCCACTAAGTGTTATAAGGAACTTCAGCTTGGTTTGATTCATAATATAACATAAGCACTAGGCTTACCTTTCTTTTCGAACTAAGCCTTACGTTTAGGGCAATCCTTTTGGAAGTGCCCAGCCTTCTTACAGAAATGACATCTGTTTTCCGTTATGTTCCTTCTTGTGAAATTTTAGAAGAAGAAGCCTCATTAACCTTCAGAGGTCCTCCTCCCTTCTTCTCATGTTTCTTGAACTTTTCTTTTCAGCTCCTTGATTCTTTCACATAATTGATAGAATGAATTCCCTAGTTCTTGAGTCTGGTCTCTTCCTGAACCAACATACTGTGAAATTCATGCACATTTCATTTATCCTTCATGGTATTATAGTTCATTTGGAAAGGGCCATACTCAACCGGTAATGAGTTCAGGATGAACTGCACCAGGAAATTTTCATGCACATCCATCCCCAAATGACTTCAGTCTTGCTGCAATATTCGTATAACTACTCATGCTTGTACGATAACCATTAAATTTCATGGTGGTCAATGTCCTCAATAGTGTCCCAGCAAGACACTTATCAGTAGTTTGCGAGAGTTCTTCCACAACATTAATACTTTGAGTTATACATATACACATCAACATGCTTCATAGATTCAGATACATTTCATACAATGCATATTGATGTTCACCTTTGGGCAATCCATCAATACACAAAATTCAACATAATGATGCTAATAGAAATTTCACATAATTTGGTAATGATGTATACACTAACTAGAAATATTTATTATCTTTGGATATATGAATATAACAATAGATATTCACATTACCAACATTCATGTTCATTTATTATAAAGACAAGCAATCAACCTTTGGTTGATTCCCTTAACTGCTTATTAATAATGAATTTCAATTTCCCATAATAAAAATAATAATTTTCATGTTATTTATAGCATCAAATATGGGTAATTGAAACACAATCATATGTTCATAATTAAAATAATTTCATAAGGATTTGGCCACTTTTGGTGACTAAAAATCTACCATACTAATTCCAAACAAATATTTTTCTAAATAATTATGGGATTAAAATTTCACATTTATTTATTTATTTATTTATTTATTTTTAATCCCATCAGCATCGGACGAACCAGCACCCGAACCACCATATCCGGACGCAAACCGTCATCTCCGGTCACGAACTATCATCTCCGGTCGTCTCTCCACTATACCAGGCACTGATCAGTTTTTCATGGAGCAGGTTCCTTCACGCGTCCTCCCTCAGCCATCTTCCTCAAATTTTTGAATGAAAAACTGCAACCGCCAGAAATCCGAAACCGACTACATATCTATTTGTGATTTTTAAATTTCTAATGAATTTTAAAATTTTTATTTTGAATTATATTAGAGCCTTAGGTACTCTTGGTATAAGTAAAATTTTGGAGAACTCACCTTTGGCTTCTGAGCATGGTTGTAATGAAATGATGGATGAATTAATAGTTTTTGTTGATAGAAATATATTGATAATGAATTAATAGTTTTTATTTTATTTTAGTTTTTATTTTATTTTTTTATTGGGCAATTTTGAGTAGTGAATTTAGGTTTTGATATATAGAATTATTTAGAATTTAGGGATTCAATTAAGAAGATTAATTGTTTGTGATTGATACTAAATTACTGATATTTTTTATTGTTATAGAAAGGTACAAGAAACCTTCAGTTCATCAAAGCAAATTATTAGAAGAAGACCCTATGGAAATCATTAAGTACTATGAGTGGCTATTATCTACTACATATCTATTTGTGATTTTTAAATTTCTAATGAATTTTAAAATTTTTATTTTGAATATATTAGAGCCTTAGGTACTCTTGGTATAAGTAAAATTTTGGAGAACTCACCTTTGGCTTCTGAGCATGGTTGTAATGAAATGATGGATGAATTAATAGTTTTTGTTGATAGAAAATATATTGATAATGATTTTAGAACAATTATGATAATTGTTTCATATATCAGTTTTGGACCAATGATGGTCATTATTACAGACAATGGTTTTGGACCATTGACAACAATTGTTTTAGGCATTATATTGATTATTATTACATGAATTGGTTGCTAATGAATAGCATATCTGAAAAATATTTTTGAGTGTTTTCTAATGTCATAAAATGTGCTCTTTGAAATGAGATTTATTTTAATAAATTAAAATTTTTATTTTCACTTGAAAATTTATTTTATTGAGGAATATGTTATTGTATATTTTTAAAAATTATTTTAGGAGAAAATCATGTCAGAACACTATGTCTAGCAACAGTAAATGTTAGCCTTAGTGCACCTAGAATTAGGCTCTACAAAGGAAATGCTAACTCTATATTAAGTTAGTACACATGAATTGATTATGAATTTGAAGTGTCATGCTCATTAGTCCAAACCTTGTGCTTGTCAAATTGGTTAATTTACCCGCGAGTTATGTGTTTGGTTTGCTCAATTCAAGCCTTAGACTTGTCAGATTGGTTAGCTTATCCCAACAGGCTGTGTGTTCAGTTTGTTTTGGTCCTACTTGGTGAATTATTCTATTTGGATTTTATCCTAATTAATTTTCTCAAAGTTTGAGATTTGTTATTGAAAATTATTTATTAACTTTAATGCTTTGTTATTTTTTTTTTTTACTATGATTTAGAACTGTTATAGTTTAAACAAACAAATATCCTACTTGTTATTTTTAGTTGTTTATGGTAAGCCCTACACATTATTCGTGTAGGCAAGTATGAACATTTGTCTTATTTTATTTGGATTTGAAAGCTTTGTAGGCTGACACTTTTAGAAGTGTTCCATTATTTTTACAAGTAGGATCCATGTCAATTTGATATTTGTTAGTTACCGATTGGACCATTTTATGGTATTTTATTTGTAATAAATTGTTGGTGATTAAAATTCACCTATTAGCTATTACAAGTCTGATATATACTGATATAAAAGTATTTTTTGTTGTCCTATGGTAGTTATTTGGATTATTTGTTTAGAGTTATAGAATTGAGGCTTGTATGGCTTGAGTGAGCCTACAGTAAACACTTGTCATACGCCAGTCGTGGACCCCAATTTGGTTTTATGATAAGGAGTGTGTGTAATGCGAGGTGTTGAGTGTGAATGCTTCTATTTCGTGCATAAGGAGTGTGTGGCCAATGCTGTGAGTGTAGTGAGGCATGGGTTTTTTTCGATGTACGTGCTAACCGTGTGGTGCAAAGGTGGTGCAATTTGTGCAATGGGGCGTGCTCTGTTTCATGCGTGGTAAAGTAAGAGTGCCGAGTGCTTGCAAGTGTTTGAATGTACTAGTGTAGACCGTGGGTGAGGGATACTGTGAGGGAGTGGGTGATTGTGCAGAGGTGTGACCGTGAGTTGTGTGAGATGTGGCATGTGGAAGCAATGCATGGTGTTGTGAGGAAGCTCTGTGTGTGTCACAATGACGGGAGCTGCTAATCAGCATGCTAACATGGACAGTACACATCAGCCTTCAGTAGCCACATTATCACAAGTAGTTAAAGCTAGGAACCAACCAATGATGAGCACAAAAAGCAAAGAAAACCATTTGGGTAGGGGTGCGAGAATTAAGATAGGCAACCCTAAGTGGACAGGTTATATACCTTAGGGGGAGGGTAGTTTAAATAGTAAGAGAAGAGTGATTGAGGGCAGGCTTGATGTAATTGGATCATTTTTCCCTCCTCTGAATTTTGGTCCTTCTTCCTCTTCCCTTCTAGATCTTTATACTATCCTACTATGTTGCTACCTTTGAGTTGTTCATATTACAACTTTCTTGATATATCAATATTATCGCAGTATAGTTTTCTCTCAAATTTGGGTTGTATCTTAGCATTTATTGTTTGTGTTGCTAGCTAACATGACATTTGGTGCTTTCATCTCCATCATGACTGAGAATATCATATTGAAGGACCTTTCAAATGAGATCAAATGCATGCAAAAAAACTTTGATCGATTAGATCAAACGCAACATCTCAACAAAGCTCAATTTGATTGATTGGAGTTCGCTATCGAGACAATTTCAAAGGCCATGGAAACATTGAACCAAAAGGTAGATTGTGACTCTTCATCACATTCAGCCAATGGACTGAACTCAATGCTTGAGGTAGCTTCACTATCCAATACTAGACTTCCATTTCAAGTCTGAAATGTAAAAATTGATTTCCCCAAATTTAACGGCAATGACCCTATGGATTGGATCTTCAAATTAGAGCAATTCTCTTCTTATTATGAAACTCATGATGCCCAATGATTAACTATAGTAGCTATACATATGGAGGGAGATGTGATTCCTTGGTTCTAGTTGATGAACAAAAATAGGTTAATCCCAACCTGGCATGCTTTCACTAGGGTCCTTGAACTCAAATTTGGTCCTTCACAATTCGAATGCCGTCATGCTACCTTATTCAAGTTGCAACTATCAGACACTGTTTCCTCTTATTATCTGGAATTCATAGCTCTGGCTAACCGAGTTAATAGGATTAGCAATGATGCACTGTTAGACTGCTTCCTAAGTGGTTTGAAACCAGATATCCGACAGGATGTGATAGCACAATCTCCCTGCTGCTTACACAAAGTGGTGGCCCTAGCTAGGCTCACATAACTTTAAACCCAAATACTAGTACACTTGCTTCAATCAAACTTACAAATCCTCTTTTACCACAACACCTAACCCAACTCCATACCAGCTAATAGATAACAGAAATAAACCACCATTGTTACCAACTCCCACTACTAAGCCTAACCTCATTCGTTAACAAATGCCCAGAGCAAATATGGTAAAAAAGATGAGCCCTGCAAAAATGCAATTAAGATAGGAGAAAGGTTTATGTAACACTTGTGATGAAAAATTCTCTTTCAACCATAAGTACCCTAATAAGCAACTATCCAATTTACAATATGATGACGACGACTCGAATCCAAACACTGACCCAAACCCAAACGCTGAACCATACCTAAATACTAACATAATTGAAAACCAAACACTTGACCCACCAGGCCAATTTCACCACCTCTCTTATAATGCTTTGCAGGGAGCACAACCAAGAACAATGAAATTTACAGGCACCATTAATGGAGTGGAGCGGCAAATACTCCTTGACAGTCAAAGCTCTGACAACTTCCTACAACTTAGACTGGAGAAATTTTTGTAGCTTCCCATTGAGCCAGCACCTAATTTTCAAGTTCTTGTCGGCAATGGGCATTACTTGACAGCTGAAGGACAAGTCACCTTAGAGTCACAATCCAGGGCCACACTCTCAAATTTTTAGTTTATTTACTACTAGTAACAGGAGCAAATTTAATATTAGGTACAGCTTGGTTGGCAACCATTGGGCCCCATGGACCTAATTACAGCTCCATGACAATCAAATTTTACATTGAAGGATCATTCATCACATTACATGGTGATCATGCAATTACTGCTAAAAGGGCCTAATTCCATCATTTGAAAAGACTACATTTAACTCACTCAATATCTGAGTTATTCATTGTGCAACTTCAACAACCCGAGACTCCTGTAGACCAATGGTTGACCATACCCGACAGTGTTGATCCTGAGATTGCCCTGTTACTACAACAGTATAAACAGCTTTTTGATAAACCTAAAGGTCTACCCCTATACTGAGACCAAGATCATACTATTTCCTTGTTACAAGGCACTCCACCTATGAAAGTTAAGCCTTATAGCTATCCACATAGCCAGAAGGCTGAGATAGAAAAGCTCGTACAAGAAATGTTAGATGAAGGAATAATTCAACCTAGTTCTAGTCCTTACTTGTCTCTAGTTTTATTAGTCAAGAAAAAGGATAGGACATGGCGATTTTGTACAGACTACAGGGCCTTGAATGCAATAACAATCAAAGATAGCTTTCCAATTCCTACTGTGAATGAACTTTTAGGTAAACTGCATGGAGATCTTTACTTCTTAAAGCTGGATTTACACTTAAGCTATCATCAAATCCTAGTTGAAGCTGAAGATAGACATAAGACAGACTTTTGAACTCACCAAGGACACTAGAATGACTTGTAATGCCATTCGAACTATCAAATGCCCCAGCCACCTTTCAAGCACTTATGAACTAGGTATTTCAAAAATTTTTGGCGGCAAAAATTTGTTCTAGTATATTTTAATGACATTTTGGTTTACAATCCATCTTGGATACTCCATCTTGAACATTTAACTACAGTTCTGGCTTTATTATAACATCATCAATTGTTTGCCAAGCTCTCTAAGTGCTCTTTTGGACTTCTACAAGTCAAATATCTGGGACACATGGTGTTAGCCCAAGGGGTCTCCATGGATCAATAAAAAGTTCAAGCTATCCTAAGTTGGCCCACTCCTACCACAATTAAGCAATTGAGAGGTTTTCTAGGCCTCACAGGGTACTATAGGTGTTTTGTACATCACTATGCAGCAACTACTAGTCCACTGACTAATTTGTTAAAGAAAGACAATTTCATTTGGTCTCAAGAAGCAAACCAAGCATTTGAGGCTTTGAAGGAAGCCCTCACTTGTGCGCAGTATTGGCTATACCCAATTTTCAGTTGCCTTTTATTTTTCTCCTATGTGGGACATAAATAACAAATATCTCTTCCTATGTGGGTTTTGAAAAGTTGGGGTATTACATTCCTCCGCCCATAGAAAAAAATTCCTCCTTGAAGCTTTAAATAATTAAGAGTCAAATTAATTTTAAGATAAAAATACTTAGAAAAGTTAAATGAAAAAGAAAAAAAAATTGACTACATAAAAATAGACATATAATTCCAAGGCTGTTGGTGATAACAACTTTCTACCTATAAGTTGTGCTCGAGTACACAAGTTACAAACAAAATTATTTTATACGACCCGTGTCTACAGCTAATAAGACT
Source organism: Castanospermum australe (assembly GCA_019955255.1). NCBI lineage: Eukaryota > Viridiplantae > Streptophyta > Magnoliopsida > Fabales > Fabaceae > Castanospermum > Castanospermum australe. The sequence continues at coordinate 13,193 of NSJW01000161.1, forward strand.
TACAGCCAAAGCTCTGATACCATTTGTTACGAACTATCCTAGATGTCGTAATCGGCGCACAAGCTATACCCCAAAACCAACTAATTTAGCAAGCCACTACAAAATGTTCTTCCAAAATTGTACAACAACTGTCAAAATTTTTGAAAATATAATGAAATTCTCAAAACAATTACAAAAGTCGATATACGTTGCAAATAAAATAAAATAAAAAGATTGACAACCCAAACACTACCTTACAGCTATAGACTAAAATCATGAACAACTAGAATGAATAACAAATCTTAGGCTATCTTAATTGAATACCTGTAAATTTGGTAAAAATATAAGGGGCGAGTCCACCAACTCAGTGAGAGAATAAATTACACAATGAACTGGAAGAGAAACAAGAAATGCGCACAAATAGTTCTTTTTCCAAAGAAAATCATAAGAAAAATAATTATTGTAAGTGATAACAATTTGTAAAAAAATCATTATAAAAAATATAGTTCATATCAGTAACGCCTGAAGAACCATCACACAAAAAGCTCACCTCCTCCTAGGTCCTCGCAAAAAAAAATCATCCAGGGTCCTGACCTTCTTCTGAGTCCTCACAAAATATATATATATATATATATATATATATATATATATATCCAAGGGTCTCACCTCCTCCTAGGTCTTCACAAATAAGAACAGCCAAAGGCCTCACCTCCTCCCGGCTCTGCTCACACAAACCAGGGGTCACGCCATGCCTATCAACAAGCACACATCTAAACAATTATGTACACATAGACCGCTAATCCCGCTAATGATTATACGGAGTTATAAACAAGAATCAATTGTGGACCATTTAAATAAATATTGAATCCAAAGCCATAATCACATTAAATGATAAATTTCAAATTTTTTTCTTAATCATTCAACAAATTCACAAACATAATAAAACTGAAAAAAATCGATATAATCTCTAGATCAAAATCTAAAATTTCATAACTCAATATCATCACGTTACAAAAATTCATATTTCAATGAGAATTCAAATATTTTTTAAAAGATCTTGTTTCCCCAAAAAAAAAAAATATTAAAAAGATGCCACTATGTAAAATATCCACTCACCAATTATAAGCTTGACCAAGAAATCCCGAAACCTAAATCAACGTCGGATACTGCTCCCTAAAATTTACTAGAACCTGTTTTTTTTTTTTCAAAGAGCCTAGAGGGAAAAGACAATGAAGCTTGTTTACCTTAAGGTCTATATATAACCACTCCGAGAGGGAAAGAGTTTACTAATATTATCCAGTGTGGGGCTTAAAACTAAAACAACACAACAACTTTTATTTTTCTTCTATGTTGGACTTAAAGTAGCAAATATCTCTTTCTCTTTTTTCTATCCTTTAGAAAAACAAGATGTGGGTTTTGGAAAGTTAGGGTATTATATTCCTCCCCCCTGAAAAAAAACCGTCCTTGAATTTTAAATAATTAAGAGTAGAATTAGTTTTAAGACAAAAATACTTAGAAAAGTTAAAGAAAAAGGACAAAATTTGACAATACAAAAATAGACATGTGATTCCAAGATAACAAGTGGGTGATAATAGCCTTTTGCCTATAAGTTGTGCTCCGGTACACAAGCTACAAGCAGAATTCTAATATACAACCCATGTCTACAGCTAATAGGACCTATAGCCAAAGCTCTAATACCATTTGTCATGACCAACCTTAGACGTCGTGATCGGTGCATAGGCTATACCCCAAAACTCAACTAGCCTGGCAAGCCTACTACAAAATGTTCTTCCAAAATTATATAACAATTGTCAAAATGATTGAAGATATAATGAAATTCTCAAAACAATTACAAAAGTTGATATATGTTGCAAATAAAATAAAATAAAAAGAACTGACAACCCAAATACTACCCTACAGTTGCAGATTAAAATCATGAACGACTAGAATAAATAACAAATCTTAGGCTATCTCAATTGGATACTTGCAAATATGGTAAAAATATAAAGTGTGAGTGCACCAACTTAGTGAGGGAATAAATTACACAATGAACAGGAAGAGAAACAAGAAATATGCATGAATAGTTCTTTCTCCAAAGAAAATCATAAGAAAAATAATTATTGTAAGTGATAAAAAATTTTTTTAAAAAAAATCATTATAAAAATATAGTCCACATCAGTAACGCTTGAAAAACCATCACACAAAAATCTCACCTGGGGCCTCACCTTCTCCAGGGTCCTCGCAAAAAAAATATATCTAAGGGCCTCACCTCCTCCTGGATTCTTGCAAAAAAAAAAAAAATCATACAAGGGCCTCACCCCCTCTTAGGTCCTAGCAAATAAAAATAACCGGGGGCCTCACCTCCTCCTGCTTCGCTCACACAAACCAAGGGTCATGCCATGTCTGGTAACAATCACACATCCAAACAACTATATGCACATATACCGTTAAACTCGCACTCGCTAACGATTATACGGAGTTCTAAACAGGAACTAATTATGGACCATTTAAATCAATATTGAATCCAATGCCATAATCACATTTAAATGATAAATTTCAAATTTTTTTCGTAATCCTTCAACAAATTCACAAAAAATAATAGAACTAAAAAAATCAATATCATCTCTAGATCAAAATCTAAAATTTCATAACTCAATATCATCACGTTATAAAAATTCATAATTCAATGAGAATTCAAATATTTTTAAAAGATCTTATTTCCCCAATAATAATATTAAAAAGATGCCACTATATAAAATATCCACTCACCAATTATAGCCTTGACCAAGAAATCCCTAAAACCAAATCGACGTCGGATACTGCTCCCAAAATTTACTAGAACCTTCTATTCATTTGCAAAGAGCCTAGAGGAGAAAGATAATGAAACTTGTTTGCCTTAGAGTCTATATCTAACCATTCCTATAGAGAAAGTGTTTACTAATATTATCCAGTGTGGGGCTTAAATCTAAAGCAACACAACAACTTTTATTTTTCTCCTATGTGGGAATCAAATAACAAATATCTCTTTCTCTTTTTTTTTCTCCTTTAGAAAAACAAATGTAGGTTTTGGAAAGTTGGGGTATTACATTCCTTCCCCTTAAAAAAAATTGTCCTCGAATATTAAATAGTTAAAAGTAGAATTAGTTTGAAGACAAAAATACTTAGAAAAGTTAAATGAAAAAGACAAAATTTGGCAATACAAAAATAGACATGTGATTCCAAGACAACAAATGGGTGATAATAGCTTTCTGCCTATAAGTTGTGCCCAGGTTCACAAGCTACAAACAAAATTCTATTATACAACCCATGTCTACAGCTAATAGGACCTATAGCCTAAGCTCTGATACCATTTGTCACGACCCATCCTAGACGTCGTGATCGGCGCATAGGCTATACCCTAAAACTCAACTAGCCTGGCATGCCTATTACAAATTGTTCTTCTAAAATTTTACAACAACTGTCAAAATCTTTAAAAAATATAATGAAATTCTCAAAACAATTACAACTGTCGATATAGGTTGCAAATAAAATAAAATAAAAAGAACTGACAACCCAAACACTACCCTACAACTGCAGGCAAAAATCACGAACTACTAGAATGAATAACAAATCTTAGGCTATCTCAACTGGATACCTATAAATCTGGTAAAAATATAAGGGATGAGTCCACCATCTTAGTGAGGGAATAAATTGCACAATGAATAGGAAGAGAAACAAGAAATACACACGAATAGTTCTTTCTCCAAAGAAAACCATAAGAAAAATAATTATTATAAGTGATAGCAATTTGTTAAAAAAAATCATTATAAAAAATATAGCCCATATCAGTAACGCCTGAAGAACCATCACATAAAAAGTTCACCACTCTAAGGGCCTCACCTCCTCCCGAGTCCTTGCAAAAAAGAAATCATCAAGGGCCTCACCTCCTCTTAAGTCCTCGCAAAAAAATCATTCAAGGGCCTCACCTCCTTCTACGTCCTTGCAAATAAAAACAACCAGGGGCCTCACCTCCACCCGGCTTCGTTCACACAAACCAGGGGCCACGCCACACCTGGCAACAATCACACATTCAAATAACTATGTGTACATAGATCGTTAACCCCGCTAATGGTTATACAGAGTTTTAAATAAGAACCAACTATCGACCATTTAAATCAATATTGAATCCAAAGCCATAAATCACATTTAAATGATAAATTTCAAATTTTTTCATACATCCTTCAACAAATTTACAAAAATAATAGAACCAAAAAAATCGATATCATCTCTAGATCAAGATCTAAAATTTCATAACTCAATATCATCATGTTACAAAAATTCATAATTCAATGAGAATTCAAATATTTTTAAAAGATCTTGTTTCTCAAATAAAAATATTAAAAAGATGCCACTTTGTAAAATATCCACTAACCAATTATAGGCTTGACCAAGAAATCCTGAAACCCAAATCGACATCAAATACTGTTCTCAAAATTTACTAAAGCCTCTTATTCTTTTGTAAAGAGCCTAGAGGGGAAAGATAATGAAGCTTGTTTACCTTAGGGTCTATATATAACTATTCCTAGAGGAAAATGATCTACTTATGTTATCCGAAGTTAGGCTTAAAACTAAAACAACATATCTTTTATTTTTTTCCTATGTGGGACTTAAATAACAAACATCTCTTTCTTTATTTTTCCTTTAGAAAAACAAGATGTGGGTTTTGAAAAGTTGGGGTATTCCACATCTGCAACCATTCTAAAGTGCTTTGCTCCATTGTTATCTCTTCTATTCTTATTCTACTGTTCTATTCAGACATATTATGATTCTAGAGAATATTTAGCTCTAATTATTTTGCCTGTATACACTTTTTGATTAATTTGAGAGCAACCTTTAAACAAATCTCACTTGATTCTTGTATCCTTGGCCTATAAGTGGTCAATGAGTATTTTGACTTTGCTTGAAGATGCTAAATTTGAAAAACTACTTGTAATCTTGCTTGAAGAGATTAGGGTGGAAGAAAGACTACTCATATCTATGGAAATCTCAATGGATAGTTGAGGACTAGACGTAGGCACATGGTTTGACCGAACTAGTATAAATCCTATATGTTAAGCTTCTCCAACCTTTCTCTTTATTGTTCTCATACATTACTGCTGCTCTGATACTTATAGTTGCTTATAAAAAGTTTCATAGTTTGTGAAAATATTTTTTGTGACCATCTTAATAAGAGTTTTTCAAACTATTGTCAAATAGTTAAAATGTATTATTCTCTGCTTATCTGTCTGATTACTCTTTTGATCACTATTCTAATTGCTTTATTGACTAACCTCTAATCATCTAAATATTACTACAAAAAGGTTCTTTAATCTTTTCAAAAAGAAAGAAATTTTAAAAGTACAATTTAACCTCTCATTCTTATGCTCTTGTCACTTTCAAATGGTTTTTCAACTTCTGATTTTTTCTTTCTTTCTCTCCTCTACCTCTTTTTTTTCATAGTTCAATTTTTTACTTTATTTTATAGCATTATAACCTAAATAAAGTGGCACTTCAACATAAAGTTTAATTTTCTTCTAGTATATATAATTTGAAAGAAAAAGGGACTTGCCAATATCTTGTTGATGAATAATGAAATTGAAATACATATTTTATTTATGTAATATGATAGTATATCACTAGGTTTGTGTACCATTAAAATGGTAGTATATTTCATTATATGTTTTTTTTTTGTGAGAAAAATAATTTGATTTGAAGTTTGTTTCTAGTAATTGGATAATTGATGAGGTCATAAATATTGGATAAATTATACTTCATCATTTTAAGATTTCCTAATATGATACTAAACTCAATTTATAATGTTAACTATAATTACTTTTCAAGTTAGAAGGAATATTTTTTTAACAAAGTTGGGTGAAAGTTATCAAATTGGTGGAATGTATATTCTAGGCAAACATTGAGTTTAGTGTCATATAAAAAGGTCTTAAGGAGGTGCGGTGTAATTTATTCTTCTTTTTTATGATTGCAGCAACATAGATAGGATAAAAATAATGAATCGGAGCAAATATAAAGATGATAACAATAGACAAACATACTTAAATAAGTGACATAAGATATAAAGCTCAAAGTTAACCATCCACAAATGTAAGCAAACACAAGTCCAAAATACCAAAATGTTCAAACATAAGCTAATCGAAATGTAAACACAGTGACAACAACATTCAAATAAGCAAGTTCATATAATAGATTAGCAGTCTCACAGTAAAATGAATTTTCTTCAAAATGATTTCCAAATTGATCCAGATTTTTGAATGAATCTATTATATAAAATAGTGTAATAATATAAAGAGTAAACTCCATTTTTGGTCCTTTAAAGATATAAGTATCATCACTTTAGTCCTTCAAAAAAATTTATTATCAATTTAGTTTCTGAATCTAGAGACATCATTTTGGTCCTTCAAATAAATTAATCTCAATTTAGTTTCTCATTGATTGAAAAATGTCATTAATTTAGTCCCTCAACTATACAAAAATTGTTATCAATTTAGTCACTCAATCATTGAAATATTATCAATTTAATTTTTATCCGTACATAGAAGGACAATTTCAGTATTACTTTTTAGATTGAGGAACTAAATTGATGACAAAATTATTTAAAGTATCAAAATGATGACACTTATATCTTTGGAGGACAAAAAAAATAGTTTATTTTAATTGTATATATTATGTAATATTTACGTTTAAGTTTATGTGAACAAGATGGGAGTCAAAGTGCAACTTCAAACTTTGAACACTTGTATTTAGAGTCAGTTTAGTTAATGTGGTATATTTATACAAATGAGTAAAAAAATTAAAAAAATTTAGGTTTAATTGTAATTTTATTCCGTCTATTTTAGTAAAATAAACGACTTGGTCTCCTATTAAGAAAATGAACTATTTGTTCCTTCTATTTTTATAAAATGAATAATTTTGGTTCTCCATCTATGTGGCATTAAAAATTTGCAAAAAATGTTGATGTAGCATTGAAAAACTTAATTGTTTTATATTCCAAATAAGTAATTTAAATATATTTGATATGCACATGACTCTCTAAATGTTCAAATTAATCTTGATAACAAGATTAATTATTTATTAACCTTATTTTTATTAAGGTTAATTTAGGTATTTAGGGAGTCATTACATGTTACATGCATTCAAAATACTTATTTGATGATAAAAATTAATTTTTAATAGGCAAAAAGGGTACTTTCGTCCCTCAACTTATTTTTTATTTTTATTTTGGTCCCATATCTTTTTCTTCTTCCAATTTGGTCCCCTAACTATAAAACGTTAGGCAAAAAATCCAAAATCTCACTTTCATCACACCAATTAATCGAACTTTCCTTTCTGGCATTTAACGGTGCTTATGTGGCTTAATATATCGTTAAATTACAATTTTTTTGGCTTTTTATTGAAACGTTATCATTTGGAGGGTCATTGAAATTCATTGCTATTGGTTTCCCTCCTCCCCATTTCATCTTCTTCCTCGTACACTAGGGTTTCTACAAGTTACAAGGATGGATTCGCAAGAGCTCATTAATGGGTGGAGGTCATTTCTACTATTGTGAGGTTAGAGCCATTGTTCACACTGTTGGAACTGATGCTAACCTAGGGAGACGATTCTGGAGTTGTAGGAATTTTTAGGTAATGAACCATTTTTCTCATATATGGCTTCTGATTTTTGATATAGTAAAATGATAATATTGGTTTCATTCTTTTCTAACAGCAAGGTGGAAGCTGTGGTTATTTTCATTGGTATGATCAAGAAGTTACTGATGAAAAGGATTTGACCATTATGAGGGCTAAGACAAGTTAGGTGCTAGTTGGCTCATGGAGCTTTGCCTTTGTGATGACTGAGCTGGTTGAGAAAGTGTACCCTTGCATGTTGACTTGTTGTGGCCTGATTTGCCACATTCGCTGCACTTGATATGAAGTCTTTCCTACTCATTTTAGTTGAGTCCTTACACTGCTCACCTGGTTCCTTGTTCCTTGATGTCTTTGGTCTTCCTGGCGGCCTTTTTAGTAATGGAGGAAAAAATCATCATATGGAGTTCTTTCCCAAAGGTTTGGCCCATTAACTAGGTAAATCATTGGTTGATAACATGCTTCATATGCCTCCTTCCTATAGTATGGTGGTATGTAGTCCTCAAGATTTTGGTTAAGATGGTTCATGCAAGAGATGGTATGACAGCATGGAATGCCTGTTAGCATCCATTTTTTGCGACTGCATTCTTTGTTTTGCATATTCACAACAAATCTATCTCCTATGAGATTTATATGGCAAACCTCAAATAAATGCTTACCTGACCACCTTATCAATCAGTTCCCAGTACCTTATTGCTCCCTTTCTAATCTTTTTTAATTTTAGGCAACATTGAACCCTTGTAGCTGAGACTTTCTTCTTGTTTTCAGCCCACCTCTTCATAAGATAGACTCTAATCTCCTCTAGCATTGTGACAATTGGTTTTTGTCTTGGACCAACTATAACACTATTGAAGGTCTCTGACATATTATTCAATAATACATCACACTTTGGGTTAAAATTGAACCTTGATTTACTCCAATACCTCGGTGGGATCTTGATCAAGTGTTTGTATGCATCATCATTTACTTTTGGCATCTCCTTTATTACTCTTTTCCAAGCTTGAGGATAAGTTGCCTTTGCTGCCATCCATATAATATCTTTTAATTGCTTCCCAGAATACTTCTTCCTGAAGTAATTATATAAATGCCTCACATACAACTCCAAGAAGTAGTTCTTCAAAAGTAGGCAACAATCCCTAAACACAGTAGCCAAATAGCGTAAAGTCAAGTATGGGACTAAATTGAAAATAAAATAATAATATGAAGGACTAATTTAAGAAAAGTAAAAAACCATGATAACTCATCTAGAGGGCGCTGGTACCTTTTGTTGGTCAGATATGAAGGTGTATATGCTTTTTGCTGCAACTGGCCCTCCAAGATCCCTAATTAGTAATTTCATGAACCATGTCCATGAATCCTTTGTCTCACCCTCTACAACAGCAAGAGAAATTGGTAACATTTGATTATTTGGATCCCTACCAACAACAACCAATATCTGACAATCATAATATCCCTTCAAAAAGCAGCAATCCAAGCCTATTATAGGCCTACACTTCAAGAAGCTTTTCTTGCAACTAGTGAAGTAAATGTAAATCCTTTCAAAAGTAGGCAATATTCCTCTACAGGGTGCTGGAAATTCCATTTTAGCATCTAGTGGCCTATCCACCTTAAGGAAGACCTGAGGACCTTAGGTTTGACCTCAACAACTCAGTACAATAGACATAGAGTCTTGTGTATTGTTCCTTGAATAAGCCATCAACCATGTCAACTGCATGCTTCTTGGCTCTGTGAGCTTTTGTCAAAGAGATGCCAATGTTCCATTTTGTATGAGTATTATCTTGTACATCTAAAAGCTTTATTTTTTGATTCTTTCTGACCCCAGTTTGTAATTTCGTACTTAACCACTTGGAACTCAGCATTTTCACCCTGTATTCTCTGTTACAGGTGTGCTTTCCGACTTCCTCAATTGCCATGTGTCCGCATTTGGAAGCTTTCCTGCATATGCTTCCCATTCACATCCTATCCTTTCGAACAACCCTTACCCTCCTCTTGTCATTATTTACAAACGTTAAATTTCTCACTGAATGGACTGTATAGGTTCTCATAGCTTCTTTAAAATCTTGTCTGATTACAAACAGTGTTCCTAATTCCCTTATAGTCTGCCATAGACTTTGGCATCTTAAAAGTTGGATATTTTACTCTCTACACATCATTTTCATCATCTTCACTGTCCATACTTTCCAAGTCATTAGATTTGGTCTCATCATCAGATAAACCCCTCTCCAGCTTCTTTTTCTTGGTGTTATCTTGATTGCTGCAGCCTTGCTTGTCCTTAAACTAAATTGAATCAATTTCAGATTCCTCATTAACATGTTCTTCATCCTCCCTTACGATTGAATTAACCACTTTCTTTCTTGGTCTACCCTTTTTCTTTATTGCAAGTTTCTTACTTGACTCTACCCCTTGAGTACATTGCTTCTTTGTAGGACTATTTACAGCTTGCATTTTCTTTAGTCTTGGACTGTTTCCTAATTCACATTCCTTCTCCTTTAGTTTTGAGCTCTTGATACTAGCTGGTTTTTTCTTCCTTGGGGTTTTTCTCATCATCATCATTGTAGATGTCAAAGTAATCTTCATCATTTTGTTCTTCTTCAGAATCTCCAAACCCAACTTTCATTGCACATTGTCATGATCTTCCTCAGGATTGTCTCTTTCATCCTCATCCTCACCACCAATTTCATCTCCCTCAAATTCACCTACTGAATCAACCACATACAGCTCCACTTTGCCATGCTCCTTGGCTATTTTAGCCATCTCAATAACACCTCCATCATCTCTCAACAGTTTAAGCCCATCTTTTAAAGACATCCCATGCATTTCGTACCATAAAGCCTCACATTTTGAATAACCCATTTCTTTCAGTAAATCTACACTCTCCCAATATCTCCATCTATCCACATTACTGTCCCTCCAATGTGTAATTCCACCTCCCATGTATATTTTTTCGGGAGATGAAATAAAATATCCACCATGATGCACTTTAACAGTGAAGTGTTCATCCATCCCTAAACAATCAATTTTTTAACATAACAACACAAAACAAAAACAAACTTTAAACATAAGAAGACAAAACAAATGCAACCATTATTAAAAAAAAAATGGACAGCAGATGTAGGAACACCTCCAGGACCATCGCAAAATACACATTTTCTATAAACAAAAGAACCTTTTACATGGAAAACAACCACGCAAACACCATTTGTACCCTACCACCATTGGAAACCCCAAATGTAACCCTCCCTTTACATGAAAAATAACTGGCGTAACGTACCCACATTTATCCCATTTACAATGACAGAACAAAGCTTATAAAATACAACATACCTACAATTTGGAAACAATCTTCCACAGCAATCAAAAGAAACAAGTGAATCCTCTACCAATCTTTCACAGCAACACTTTGATTTTTTCCTTCTCCTTTTCGCTTTCTACGTTTACATGTTTTCCTGCTCTCCCCAAACCTAACTTTATCAATTCCTCTTAATGTGTTCATCATAGTCTGAGTTAGCTTAATATAACACACACCAACGACGTCATTTTGATGTTTTTATCAGAGATTAAGTCACACAAGCATGTTAAATGCCAGATAAGAGAATTTCGTTAATTCGTGTGACAAAAGTGAGATTTTTGAATGTTTTTGTCTAACATATTATAATTAGAGAATTAAATTGAATAGAAAAAAAGATATGGGACTAAAATAAAAAAAAAATAAGTTGAGGAATAAAAATATTCTTTTTGCTTTTTTAATATTATATTAGTATTTTTCGTTATGTTTTTAGCAATGCATTGATAGAGGGGCCAAAAACTGTCATTTTTTTAAAACAAGAACAACCAAATAGTTTATTAACAAAATAAAAGGATTAATAATTTATTTTATTAAAATAAATGGACTAAAACTATAACTAAACCTAAAATAAATATTAAATTTTACACCTGTAATTTAAACGTCACAGAAATTTACTTTTGAAAAGACTTTTAAGGACTGGACTTACAATAAAAAATTATTATTCTATTCTAACAACTAAAAAAAAAAAAAGCATAAATTTTCTTATTATAATCAGATCCTCAGAAACTAGTCTAAATATGAATTTCCCCTTCAAATTGGAAGCCCAGGTACTTTGGCAAGTAGCCGAGACAGTTAAAAAGCTCTGCTGCTGCCGTTGCCCTTTGCTAGCACAGTCTCAGGAGAGCCCGTCACTTCACAGTTCACAGGTGATTAGTTTCTTCCTTATCCATTACTTTTCGTTCAACTCTAGTGGCTAACGCAACCAACACACGCCAAGCACAAGACGAAACACCAAAACAAATAGATATCTAGAGACAGAGACGGAGAGGGAGTGGGTTCTGCGAATTCCAATTCGCAAAAACTTTTTTTTTTCCCTTTTAAATGCCATTGGGTTGCAGGATAATTGTGTGGAATCTCATTTTGGTGGCTTAGAACCGAAAGAGAATTCGAAACTCATTCGGGTTGCTATATGGGTGATATGACCCGTTTGCTCTGCTGGGTCTTGGGTTTGGGGATGGTAGTAATAGTTTGATACTATTCTGATTGGAAATTGTTCTGTGACACCAACATACTTGAGGATAAGTCCTTCAATATCGTAATTAAACATTAATTTTTTAAAATCCCGTCCAATTAGACCCCACTTTGGCAACCGTTGGCCTCTAACATAGAGTCATCACTTATTTTTTGCTACTTTGATTTGTATTATTACTACATATTATGAATAAACACTTTTGGAATCAATTCTAAGAATGGTTGCAAGATAATAATATGCCTAAGAACTATGACATCATTCATTGAAGTATTTTTCCCTGCATAATTAATTTCCAATTTATATTTATATTTGATTGTCTTCTGAATTATTTTTTTTATCTGAACAGTCATAAATGGTTCATTTTGAAAGCCCTTTGCCTTGGTCTGTCTGAACCACAAATCTATGTTAAGAATGAAAAAAAAAAAAAATTATTGTAACAATTCATCAAGTTTATTGAAAACTAACACATTGTGTTGGGTAAAATGACCAAATTAACCTAGCATTATACTTACATTGTTAGCTTATTTTTGGACTGCACTAATAATGCAGATTACCTTTAGGGAATGCATCAAGTGTCTTAAAATTTTACTGACACAATTGCGTACACCTTTGGGGGTTATTTCCTTGTTTTCATACTTCCCATTTTTAATTCAAAGCTATCTTCCCTGACAACCACTTGCTCATCTTCTGTTGATTTTTTTTTTTTTAGATATTTTTCAAAATTTTTCACAATTTGATTCTCTTTATGTGTTTGTGTGAGATTGGGGTTGTTTGAACAACTGCTATGACTTTGTAAAGAGTGGAGAAAGTGAATTGTAAAAATGTGAAGATAAGACAGTTAGTGTAGATATATTTTTTTACCATTTTAATTTTTTATGACACCATGACTAAATATTATGATGGATTCAGCTTATGGTACATACTTTGTGATTAGTGAACACAAATATGTGTATTATAATAATGTTGGATTGTGTATTCTGACAATAGCTAATGCTTTATGCTGCTGTTTAGGCATATAAATATTGAGTGTTATAAATGGCGTTTGTTCTTTGTAAGTATTATGCAGAACTTAAAAATTTGAAGTTGCTTCACGTATGTTCAGTTATATTATATTTGACACTTCGTATATCTCTGATGATTTCTATTTTATATCAAAGATTTGTTCATTGCAATGGCCAATGGGGATAATCCTCTCATTGGACAGCTTAGTCCACTGAATCTATTTTCCTTTTTGTGAAGAAAGTTAGAGATAGTTGATCACACTTGAACGTAGCTACGCTATTAGACTAGATTTAGTGGATTATGCTGTCCTATAGGTGATATGTGTTAAATGAAAGATAATACATAGCAGCTAGCAGCAGGTTTTGTATTTCCCGTAGTGTTTGATGGATGATTTTGTTTAAGCAGTACTTTGGTGAAAATTAAATATTCTCCTCCACACCCTCTTTTTTCGGGGTGGATGTCACTGGTAGAGAGACAGAAAGAGGCAGTATTCTTGGCCAAAGAAGAAGACTGAATTCTAATCAGAGCAATACCGTGGAGAAAATTGAAAGAAAGAATGCATACAGCATCTCATACCTTCATCTTAAATCTAACTCCACAGGTTAATCATTTTTCTCATTTTCTTTTGCTTTCGTAAACTTTTTCTTTACCCTTATCTTGTACTTTCTATATTATTAGAAGCCAGTGATGGTAGTTCTTTAGTAACCAACATGTTTCTTTGCAGATGACCAGATACAAGCAGAGAGCAGATGAGTTTGTTATGCCTAGCCTGAATTGTAGAAGTTTGTGTCTTTCATGGCATCTTAAACATGGTGCTAGAAAACTTTTAAAAAGGCACTGCTGCAATCTGAATTTTATTTCACATTGCATAGTTGTTTGAGCAAATTTGTCACCATGTAACATAACAGAGCATTTTAAATTTCTCACACACTTACACTGCAAAGCTTGAGGCATTGAAATGTAGAAATTCCTTTACACTATATTATCAGTATTCGTTGTTTACTGACTCAAATATCTCTGTCCCGAGGGAGTTTGTTGTATAATTTGTTCAAACAATCTTGATCCATTCGCTCCTTGATTGCCTCAATGCAACTAATTCTCATACAGTTTTAATGATTTAGTTTCATTTTCGAATGTTCATTTCTTTCTACAGGGAGTGTATTGAATGTCATCCTACTGATGCTGTAATATCAGGTGCCAGTTTTTCTTATCTAGCAGCATGCATATTTCAATCCTAAGTCATGTTTTAGATATTAATAATTGCTCTTCAATTTTGATTACCTTGTTGCAGATGCTCAAATTTCTTCATCTCATTTTGAGGAGTTCTCTGTTTCGGTTACTGACATCAATGATGTTAGAGAACTAAAGGTATCTTACTATGTTTACTTGAAATAAGTGTAAATAAAAGAGAGAAAGAGAGAAAACCTGTAGGATTGGAATACATGAGTTGGGTTCACGTAGTATCTGTATTTATGCTGTTTGTGCAGCCCTATTTACAGAGAGTACAATTCTAGTACAAGTGTACAACTGATAGTTTAGCTATTTACACATTATATTTACTTTAGATTATTCAATGCTCCCCTTCTTATATAACTAATTTGGGGACCTCTAAGAGATTTAGTGAATATGTCTGCTAGCTGGTCATTTGATTGACAAAGCTGGTAACAATATCCCTTGAAAGTATCTTCTCTCTAATGAAATGACAGTCAACCTCAATGTGTTTGGTCCTTTGAAAATCTGGATTGGAGGAAATGTGCAATGATTGCTGCCTGATTATAACAAGTCAACCACATCTGTCTTACTTTCCCAAGTTTTAACTCTTGTAGTAGTTGCTTTGTCCATGTAAGCTCACAAGTTGTAAGGACCATAGTCGGATATTCCTCCGCTGCACTTTACCTATTGACAATATCTTGCTTTTTTCTCTTCCAAGAAATTAGATTGCCTCCAATAAGCACATTATCTTGAAGTTGAGCACCAATCAGAGGGACAACCTACCCAATATGCATCTATGTAACCAACAACCTAAGTTTGACCTCTATGTTCATATAATAATCCTTTCCTGGGGACTCCCTTAATATATCTGAGGATTTGAATCATAGCATCCCAATGAATATTTCATGGGGATTATAAGAACTGGCTAAGTACACTCACAAGTCACAACAAAGGAAATATTTGGACAAGTGATAGTGAGATAGTTTAGTTTCCTGGCAAGTCTTCAGTATTATTGAGATCAACTAAAGGCTCTGCTTATTTTGGTAGAAACTTGACATTTGGATCCATTATTGTGTCAACATGTTTATAGTCTATCACCTGTGTGTCTTCCAATACATCCAAGACATATGTTGCGGGATTGCAACAGTACTGCTAGACTTGGCTACCTCAATGCTCAATACCCAGAAAATATTGAGTCTGACCAAGTTTTATGTCTGGAAATGATCAAAGAGGTGTTGTTTAAGTTGGCCAATGTCCTCTTGATTATTTCCCATGATGAAAATTTCATCCACAAAAACTACTAAGCAGATGCATCGATCAGAGGCAATATGACAATAGATCTGGTTGTAACCTTTGGCAACAAGGAAAGCTTTGAGGCAGTCAAACTGTCCATTGGGGCCAACTTCACAGCTGACAGTGTAGATCCAGTGGCAACTAACATCAAATTAGTGGCAACTAACATCAAATTCCCCAAGAGGTAAATGGACTAGATTCCATGTTTAACTGGATGCAGAGCAATCATCTCATCTACCATGGCTTGACGCCACCCTGGTGTTTGGGGAACAAAAATAGAGAAGACATAAAGGAAACAAAGGCATAATATGGAAGAGATAAATGATGATAGCTCAGAAATTTATAAATGGGATGGGGGTTACGAGTTGAAAGAATACCTTTTTAGAGAGAATGGGTGGACTATCAGGAGGGACTTGGTCCAAGGCAGGTAAGGCACTGGAGCAGAAGGTGAGTCAACAGGGACACTTGTATTGATAAATCTGTATTAGATGAACTGGAACTGAAGGAGAAGAAATAGTGAGTTCAAGAGAAAGAAGACTAATGTATGGTAGTGGGAGGGCATCAACAGCATCAATTTGGTTGGCAGTAGGAGTATAAAATTGGATAGTCTCAAGTAAAGTAACATCTGCAGAAGTGAAATAGTGATTGGTGTCTGGAGAATAACAACGGTACCCTTTTTGAAGACGACAATAGCCCGAAAGATGCATTTGGTTGACTTGGCAGAGAGTTTATCCTGTCCAGGAGTAAGAGTACAAAAAAACAAGTGCAACAAAAATGCGGGGTGAAGCATGTAAATAATGAGAGAAAGATGGAAAACATGTAGAGTTAGAATGTGTAAGTGAGTTGGGCTTATGCAATATCTATATTTATACTGCTTGTACAGCTCTGTTTACACTGAGAGTACAGTTGTAGTATAACTAATAGTTTAGCTATATACACGTGATATTTACATTATTCAACAATAAGCATATACAAGATCAAGAAATTTCTCAAAAGCATAAAGTGTGCCTTTGGATGATGATAAGTCTTTAGACAAAAAGATGGATTTGAGGGAGTATATATACTTATATTTGGTGAATTTCATATTCTTTTCAAAAGTATTTGAAGCACTTATGTTCTAATAATGAGCAATATCCTGTTATATAGCCCATTCCATGGTTATATTAACTTTTTAAAGTTTACATAACCGTGATTTCCCTATGCTAATAACTTTTAAATTTTGAAGACAATCTTTTAACTGATCTGTCCAGATAAGCATAGAGGTATCAGGCACCAAAACTCAAAGGGTCTTTGATGATGTCTTTGACAAAATGATTGCTGCAGCCCAGCCAATCCCAGGATTTCGAAGAGTAAAAGGAGGTGAAGTATTTATGCACTCTATATAGGTTTATTTGTGTATGGGGAAGGCAATGGTATACAAAAATAATATATTTGCCATTACTTCAGGTCACATGTGCATGGCACTCATAATGATAAGATATTTTCATATAATGCTGGCATCATTTGATTCCCATCATTTCATCATTTCTTCATTTTGTCATGCATTTTGGTGGTGAAGTTCTATTTGTCTCAAAGCCAGTTAATGGTGTCTGATGCATAATTGTGTTCGGTTATCAGCATTGTAATCCCCTAGCAAAAGAGAAACAAAAAGATACAAAGGCGTTTGCATCTAGATGTAGGTCTTGTAGATGATAGTTATACTAGTGCATATTTTATTTCTAGTGTTTTAGAGGGTTTAAGACTCCATCTCTTCTTTAGTATTTTAGTATTTTAAGACAACATGATTGTTTTTGTTAAGCATTAGAGTTATGCGCTAAAAGCACTAAATTTCTTTTGGCTTCTCAGTAAATATAATGATAAGAAAGATACTCGGGATACCACAGAATTTCAAGTATAATGAATCTTAATCTATTCCTAAGACAATAGCAGAAAAATAGCTGGCCTGACGAAAAAATTGACTGATCATGATTATATAAAAAGATATGGGAGGCAGCCCTGTGCTTCTTAAGCTTGTCTTCTCACTTGCAAAACCTAATCATCAAACAATAAAATTACTTCCAGATCTTATATGTAGGAGCCTTTTTTGTGCAGAATAAAAAATCATTTTAATAAACAATAACAAAAACAAACAACTAGATAAGCATAAAGATAATAATAATGAACAAATAAATATCTACAATGAAAAGCATGATGGAGATTTCTGTGAATACTATGAGTTCTCCAAAAGGTTTTCTATTCTTTAGGATTCCTCATCTATAAATTTTTCTTTGTAACTTTATTTTCTTTTCCTTGTATCATTAAATTTTTGTTTTTTCTCTATTTGTTTTGTTGGCCAATTGCTGCTGTAACAATTGGAGGACTACCAGGAAAAACGCCAGATGTAAGTTTCTTCCTTTAATGATTGTGCAGTCATCAATTCACTTAGTTTCTATTAGCAATCTTTTTGGCAATGATTTATCATGTAGAACTGGAATGCAGATAGATAGTCAATGTTTTTTTCCTGTCCCTTCTTCCCATTTATAGGTATATATATCAAAGCCTGGATGTGATAGATCAATCATAACAATTTTGTGACTTATTTATCTCTTAGGTTCTGTTACGTTGAAGTCCATTTTTACTGTGAGCAATGAGTATTTTATGCAGGGTTGGAGATAGATTTGAGAAAATTGTTAGACCTTTTGAAGTCTGTTTTGGATTGAGAGTAACAGAGATCATTTGGTTAATTAGGAGAGGCTTAGGCCTGAGAAAAATGGATAATATGCTTTAGGTAATCTGATGCCTAAAAACCATCGTTCTTTGGGTAAGTCATTATGGAGTTTACCCTTCAATCATTAAGAGAATGGGGATGCTAAATAATGCCACCACAAAAGCCCTTGGAGAACTACCTCACAAGTTTATTGATAGAAACCTGATACTGAACAGTCTGATTGTTGAATATCCACAAAGAAACTCCTCTACTTACTGATCTCAGTTAGAAATCAGTACCCAAGAAGCCATTACACCAGAAAGGAACAGCTCAGAAACAGAAAAGAGAAGGAAAAAAAGATAGCACAGGTCATTCAAGAGACCTGTAACCTCCCATCCAATCCACACTCAAATCTTGCCTGCCTTTTCCCCCACTCCCCTCCTTCCTTTTTATCCTGTTACTCTAAAAGATTCCACTCCCTGCCCTTACTTGCCACGTGGGCAGGTTGTTACAAACCCATTCCCTTACTCACGCTCTCCTCATTGGACACGTGAGTGTGCAATCCTCTGCTACTCTTCCATTTATCTATGTGGTACACCTTAGTTATGGGAGGGTACCTATCATTTATCCCTCTGCCTTCTCTTTTGGTGATATATAAAGTTGGATATGATAATTTTGTTCATTTTTGGGAGTGTCATGTGTTAGATCCAAAACCATTTATGAGTTTTCACCTAAAAGCTTAAGCTTTTGAGAGAGTTGATTCTTGACATCATATCAATGCCTCTATGACCAAGTGGTCAGGAGTTCAATTCTTGCTGCTCCCATTCTTCATAATTAAATTAAATTTCAGCACAAGGTATATTGGCTTTGTGCATTGTCCACTGTTCAAGCCCAAAGGGCTCTTGTGTGAGAGGATGTGTTAGATATAAAACCATTCATGAGCTTCCATCAAAAAGCTTTAGCTTTTAAGATATTTGGTCCTTGACACCACTTTCTATTACTTTATCCAATGCTTTTCCTTATTTGCATCGTTTACTTTGTTGCATCAAACTACTATTTTCAGATTCCTGTCATTTAGGAATTATGACTGAAGTACCTCATGACAATTTTTCCCTTTTGGAAACTTGATTAATGATAGGGAGGCTTTAAAAAATTGGTCATAATCCTCAATCTCATGGATTCTGCTTGTTTTTCCTGAGAATTTTGGTAATTGCATCCTTTCTTTTCCATATTTCTTGGTACTCTCTTAAATTTTGTTGATTCGTTCTTCATAAAGTGGTGCTTTACCTTTTTCTACTTCCATTTAAAATTACATGGTAGCTCCTAAAGCTTTAGTAGAGAGCTTAAATGATCTGTTGCAGGCCATAGTAGTTTACAATGGGATTAACAAAATGTCTGTTCCAAGCCAGCTGATAGCATGAAGCTATACCACCTAATATTTTGGTATTTTGGTGAACAGTGGGTTTGCCCTCAAACTTCGAAGGACTTCTTGCATAAATGATTTTGAGGTTTCAAAAGGAAACTGGAATTGAGACAATAACATTGTGGAAATATGTTGCAATGCTTTGTTCTGTTTTGATTTCAATTTACATCTTTGAATCTTTAATAGAACGAGGTGAGGTTTTTTGTTTGGCATCCTCATGGAGTTCTGTAAGTGGGTTTTTGGTGGAGTTTCCTTCATGGTCTTTTAAAGATTAAAGGCTATACTGTTTTTATGTCCTCCACTACTGCTCTAGTCACACCTGTTCCAATTTCCTTTCTTTCTTAATGAGTATTTAGCAGCATTTCTGATTTTCTGTTCAGTAATTTCTCCTTTATATATAGGTAGAAATATATAAGAATAAAATGTTAGCAGTAATTTAAAATTCTAAGCAACATTCTGGTAGTTTAGGGGAAGATGAAATTCTCTGTTTTGGGGTGCCGGGAAGATGTTTGTGTCTGGAGCTTCTTGCTTTGCCAGCAAACACTTAGTTTGTGCCCAGGCTCAGTTGCAATATGCTGCCATTTTGCTGGGAATTATGGCAAAATGACACAGATCCATTGCCAATTGGGTGCACAAACACGCACATGCACACATATATTTCTTTGTGCAGTGCCAAATATTATATTAATGAGACTCGGTTTCCTTTGTTCCCTCTGATTCATATTATCTATATAATTATTTGTACTTACAATGTAGACATGGTTTCCTGTTTATCGTTTTCCTTTGCAATTGCTGACTGATATTTTATCTGTATGGAAGTTATCATTTTACAGTAGACACCTTGACCACAACTGTGTGTGTGTGTTTCTCTCATTGTTGAAGACATATATCAAAATGAGAAATGAAATTTATCCTTCATATTTTGGAGCTAGAGGTTTTGATCCATGTGAGAACATGAATTTGCTTGTGTATACAGATCCTAAGAGACATAAAGGATCACGTTTAAGAAAGAGAACAAATAGTACATGCTAGTATTAAGCAACTTATGCGTGTAATACGCAGTTTAATTCAACATGCACAAGCACAACTGCATAGACTTTGATATAAAGGAGATTAATTCATTTTTATTGGTTGTATTGTATATTTTGTTAAACAGATTCCAAAAGACATTTTATTAGAGGTGCTAGGACCTTCCAAAGTGTTCAAGGAAGTAATCAAGAAAATAATCAACTCTACAGTAGCTGAATATGTGGAGAAGGTACTTTTATTGTGTTCCATGCTTAATGTTATAATTATATTTTATTATATCCCATGCTTAATGTTATAAAGAAATATATACTTGTGATTTACATGCATTTCCTTTTGTTTTCTGAACTTGTTAGTGGGCTTCAATGCCTCCTTATATTACATTGTAATTATTTTACTCAATCAGATAGAAAATGCAAAACTTACAATGTACAATGCAAAACTTGTGCCAAATCTATTGGGAAGTTTTGGGAAGTTTTGCTATTGGGAAGTTTTGCTACAGCCTAACATGTACAATGCAATATAATATATGCCAAATCTATGTTGCCATGATTTTTTAAATTTGAATTTTGTAAATTATATGGCATGTTCTCTTTATAATAATTTTGTTTCTATTCAATAGGAACTTCAAACTTTTGCTTCACCTTTTCTTGATATCAATGTTTTTGGGGAAAAAATTATTTCAGGAGAGTTTGATAGTGAACAAGGACCTGAGAGTTGAGCAAAGTTTCGAAGATCTTGAAACTACATTTGAGGCAGGGCAAAAATTCAGCTTTGATGTTGTTGTTCAGCTTCAAGAATAGAATTGGACTACATTTGTTTGTTCAAATTTGATTGGATTATGCTCTTTCAATGTGGGCAATTTTCAATGGCAAATAATAACTTCTGCTATCTCTGCAATTCTGTCTGAAACATTGCGTACTGTTAGTGCGCATTTGGTATCATGGAAAGGAAGGTAATAGAATAGAAATAGTAGTGGGAGTGGAAAAAAAAATGACATAAATAATCTAGAAATGAAGGGAAATGCATTCCTTACAAATGGGTATTTTGTTTCCAATTTTTCTACCAAATAGGGGAATAAAAGTATCTTATTCACATTTATATTCTATTCATTTTCTTTCCATCGTACCAAACAAGTTTTCAGTGCTGGATGAGTGCCCCACATCTTGGAAGGAGGAACATTTATGAAAGGGAAAAAAATAAAAAAACAAAGTCTCTTAGACAACCTCTAACTCCTGAATTTGAGCAAGCAAATTTTATGGATTCTGTTTTTGGATGCACATAGACAGATTCAGGATTCCTCTTGCCCCCTCTTGGAGAAACAATTGTATTATGATGTGCGTCATATTTTGTTCAGGTCTCTTTCTATGTTTTTATCATAAAAAATAAAGTAAAGCCTCATTTTAGTCTTCCAAAATATAAATGCCACCACTTTAATTTTTCAAAAAATTTTGTTATCAATTTAGTCCCTGTATATAGAAAGTGTTATCATTTTAGTCTTTCAAAGAAATTAATTTTCAATTTTAGTCCCTCAATGATAAAAAAAATCATCAACTGAGTCCCTTAATGATGTAAAATTATTATCAATTTAGTTCTTTAATTATTAAAATTTTGTCAATTTAGTCCCTATTCATATATAGAATGATAATTTTAATGACACTTTTTAGATTTAGAAATTAAATTAATAATTAAAATTTTTAGAAAATCAAAGTGATGACAGTTTTATCTTTAGAGGATCAAAAATGAGTTTTACTCTCTAAAAGTTTTATGTTATTTTATTAAAAAATAAAACCAAAAAAATAAGAAATACAAAAACAAAAAAAATTATTTCTTTTTATCAATTCATTACGGGCACTTAGGATTGTGCATGTTTCTGTTTGGTATTGAAAATATGGTTCAATATAAAATAGTTTTAAATTTTTAAATTGTATCCATTTGAAAAAAAAAAAAAAAACTATACCAAACCAGTAATATGGTTTGGTTAACCAGTTTACAAAAATTGTATCCATTAAATAGTATTGATGAGAACTCAAGACTTTTATCTTCTTCCTTCCTCATTTTCACTGCATAATATACACAGTGATGTTTGAGGCCTTATGTTAGATATGCATGACTTTGTCAACGATATCTGGTTAAAGACGTAGGAGGAGAGATCATAGCTCCTTCAGCCACCAATCAATCCTACATTCTCTGATTTTCTCTCTTCATCCCATGCCAGCAACCAAGTGCAAGGGTGACCTTTGTTTAATAGTCTTCGAATGTCTAAAAGTGACTTGATTTTGTTAAGAGCTTTGGTAAATGAAAATATTTGATTTCAATGCATCATAAATAATTTTGAATATTTATATAGATTATGTGTTAGAACACCGTTTGCTGTTAATAAAGAGATATAATCACTATGTGCAGATAGTAGATACAAAGATAATACTTGTTTGGCGATTGGGTGAGTAGATCCTTAGTCCTTTTTATAATTGTTGGGTGAGCAAACCTTAACCATGAGATTTATATCAAGTGATGCAAGGCCCTTAGCTTGAAATGATTTTTGTTTGGCTATTAGGTGAACGGACCGTTAGCCTTATTTCGTGGTTGTATGATAATTGGACTTTAGCTATGAGATTTGTGTCGAGTGAAAAAAGGCCCCTGACTTATAATAATTATGAAATTAGGCTTATCGAGTAGAGTTAACTCTCCCAACTTGCATTACAGTTCTTTTATAAACCCACATAATTGATTTTTAATAATTTTTATGTCTATGTATATTTTGACAAAGGAAAGAATTATCATATTACTATTATGAGCTTTACTTTGTTAAATTAGCATATTTTTTAAATACTTTGAAGTTCAAAGATTTGTTTTCATACTTATTTTTCTTTCATATCCACTGTGTTTATTATATACTTACTGAATCTGTGTAACTCACCTCTCTTATTTTATCATTCAGATCAGCAGACGATCGAGTAGCTGGTTTATGTTATTTGTAGTCTTCTTCCCAGGTATGTTTGTCTCTTGGTAGCCTCTGTCTTATTGGTAGCTTTAGATGTTTTGACTCCATTTTTGCAGCTATAGGAACTGTATTGTGTATTCTTTTAATTTTGTTCATAGTAACGTAACTTTCCTACAGCTTGTTTTGGTGAACAATTACAATTACATATATAGGAAGCATATTTAGTAAGAGTAGTATTTATTGTAGTAAATGAAAAGAATGAATCTTGACCATTGAATTTTATATGAATGATTAAGATTAAAATAAAAAGTCATGTGACTTTTTTAAGTGATCATGTGAACTTTAAATAAGATCTAATCATAACTATTTATGTTTGATTTAATAGTTAAGATTTATTCATTTACCTCTCGTAATAAAAAATACTCTCACTTGATATATTCCTTATATATATATATATATATATATATATATATATATATAAACATATCAAATAAAATGAATGGTTTTGTAAAAATGAGAGGCGTAAAGTATAATCATTATATCTTGTATAAATAGTTAAAATTAAAACTATAAAGTCATGTGATTTTTAAATAAAATCAAATCCTAATTATCTAAATATAATTTTATATATATATATATATATATATATATATACAGGCAGCTGTTAACTTCTTTTTTTTTCATTTGCCGTAGTTAGCTTTTTTTTGGACAAAAAAATCATTTTTTTATTTATTAAATAAAGTACTTTTAAGGTTATTTTAATAACTTGACATTTGTTTTTTTTTTAAATATAAAAAACCTTAGACTCCTCTCTCCTCTCACCTGACACATCATTTTCTTTCAACAAGCATTGCCTCTCTCTGTGGCTACCAGTGCGTCTTTCTTCAGCAACTAGTTCCAGCGTATTGTTGCTACGACCCATCGTATTCTTGCTTAGCTTAGCTTCTCCAGCAAGCATTCTTCAAAGAAACTCAAGGTCAACCACCACTCCAAGAGTTAATCACGAAAGAAGAAAAAAAGTGCCACTTAAACCAATTCTTCCACTGCATTTCGTCAATGGAGGCGAGGAGTCCGACGGTTCTATTGGCAAAATGGAATCGATGAAATGGTGGTGGCGAAGAGTTAATTTTGACAACATCGTTTGTGGATGTGAAAGAAGCTCCATTTATGAGTCCTTAGGATAGAATTTCAAAGAAACTCAAGGTCAACCACCACTCCAAGAGTTAATCACGAAAGAAGAAAAAAAGTGCCACTCAAACCAATTCTTCCACTGCATTTCGTCAATGGAGGCGAGGAGTCCGACGGTTCTATTGGCAAAATGGAATCGATGAAATGGTGGTGGCGAAGAGTTAATTTTGACAACATCGTTTGTGGATGTGAAAGAAGCTCCATTTATGAGTCCCTTAGGATAGAATTTAATATTGGATAATTAGCTTGGAACGAAGTCTTCAATTGTGACATTCTGAAGATGACACTGCCACCGCCGGTGACAGTGATAAGGCGAGTTGGGAGGTGGCTTAAGGATAGGACGGAGAAAGAAAAAAGAAAAAACTAATGGAGAGGCTTAGAATTTCGTAGCAAAAATGAAACTAGTTGCTAAAGAGAGATGCAATGATTGTGGTAGAGAGGACTCGTTGCCGTACCAGGAACGCAATGTGGGTTAGGACTTAGGAGAGACGATGGAGAAAAGTCTTGGGTTTTTTTTTTTTTTTTAAAAAATGTCAAATTATTAAAATAACCTTAAAAATACCTTATTTAATAAATTAAAAAATAATTTTTATCAAAAAAAAATTGTAAAAAGCTGTTAATCTCCATAAATAAAAAAAAAAGAAAGAAGTCAAAAATGCACACACGCGCGCGCGCGCACACACACATATATATATATATATATATATATTTTAATTCACTTAGTGATATATTAAATTTATTAAAAAAATTTTATAAAGTATGTTAAATTTTGAGTTAATTCATTTTTAGATGAGTTTTTATTGAATTTTGACAATTTTATTATGACATTTATACGTGTTTGTTGGAAGTTTCTTTAGCACCTTTCTTATTTTTAGAATACAGGTATCCTGCTATGTGTTACAATAATAATTGCTTGTTTATAATTTATTTTTTTAATAATAACCGGTTAACTTGTTTATCCAATAAATTATACATATTTATTTTATTTTATTAATAAAACAACTTAAATTATATTTTAAAAAGAAACTTCCCATATTTTTAATTCTCTGGTATTTTCATAGTACACCTGTAACTCTAGTGTTTCCAATTATCTATATCTGGTATTTCCATTTCTTCCTTTCATAAGAAATTTGACTAAAATTCATTCAATTTGACGTACGCACATAACCCGAACCTTGGTTACAGCGTCCGAGGAAGTTGATGACATCTATTTTCAATATATGTCTATAAACGCCGATGAGCCTCCCTTATGTCAAACTTAAGGAGAGAGACAAAGAAGCACATTCGTCATCTGGGTTAGAACAATAGAGTACTCAAACTATTAAACAAGTGTTAAAAGGCATTCTAAAATGCACATGGCAGTGACGATTTGGACGGTTAAGGATGAAGAATTCCAACTTAGCTTTTTTTTTTTCTTTTCTGAATATAATAATTTTTTTATAAAAATATAAATACCAAAAAAGGAGTTTAAGTTACCAGATCAACAAGTTACCAATTATTATTAAAAAATTAAATTATAAATAAACTAATAATATTAAGACACGTCAACAAGATCTCAATACCGATTTAATAAATTAAGGTACTAAAAGAATCTCTTTGTTTATTAAGTTCCTTTGTGTTAGACTTGTCAAGTTTGACAAATATTAAGCTAACTTAACTTGTGCGTTGGTTACTGCTCGAGATTGGATTGTGAGAGACGTGATCTCCTTCAAAGACTCACCACATTATTTTATGTGTTGACATGACTTTATTTGAGCCATATAATGTCACGTTGTATTAAGTGCTTATGTGGCCTTATCTAAATACTTTTATAAGCTAAATTATTACATGCTCCTTAAGTTTCATGTTATATTATATGTTGATGTAACTTCCTCCAAAAATTCTTACAACTCATATAACACTATGTCAGGTCATGTGCTGATACGACTTTATCCAAAACTTATGCAAATCATTTATTGTCACATATAATGTTACATGTTAACATAATTTACTCCAAACAAATTTAAAATTTCACTGGACAATAGAAACTTTTGATATTCAATAAGTGGTTTACATTTATAAAAAAATATGGTAATGACATAAAATATTTATGATACTTTTATCAATAGCATTCCTACTATGGTGGTAACTTATATTTGATTAGTTATTTATTTTAACTAGTCTTTTAGCCTGTAGGTTGCACAGTCATTTGCATATTAAAATTTATAATTAATTTTTTTAATAAGATCTATGAATGTTTATATAATTATATATTAGTTTATAATTTGAATATATAGTTAATATATTTTATTTTTATTTTGACAAAAAATATTTCTTACATTTATTTATATATATATTTTCATGATTTATGATCATTCAAATAGACAAAAAAGAAGAAACAATATTCCAATAATGATTATTCATTCACCATATTAGCAATGATTAATGTTCACAAGAATTACCGCAAAGAGAACATAGCCTCCTATTATCCTCATCTCTAAACTTTGTTAATGACGTACACTTAAAAAGAAATATTAAAGAAGGAGATTATTGTTCCTCAGTAAACAATATTAATTAGTAATAGTGAATAATATAAAATTCAAAGGGTAGCATATGAAATTAAGGTTTTTATTTAATTTCTGATTGAGTTTCAATTTTTTATTTTTTGATAAAGTGATTGAGTTTTTATTTGCATATGTGTATGTGTGTTTTTTTTTCAAAACAATAGTATATTATCCAATTATATTTATAAGAATAAGTAGGATTGTATAAATATATATATAAAAAGAGAAATAAATCAAGATTTTTTAACTTCTATTCTACTATTATATATATTATTTTTATGTTGTCAAGGCTCTTCTTTAAATGTTGATTTAGAAGTGTATTACTTTGTTCTAGACTACCATTTCTGATGGTAAGTTGTAATTGATTATGCATGATAAGGGAACACCTTAGGATTATCTATAAGACCTCGTAGGTGGATACTCCAATTTGAGGTAACAATTTCGGATTCAGTTGAAATAGAAGGAATTCATGTGGTTAGAAATGAAAAAGCAAATGTTAAGAGATATATATGTGGGGAGGTAAAAAGTAAAGAGTTAATGACATTATATATGAGAGAAAGAGCACACATTATCAATGAGACTCACATCATATCCATATCATATCCACATAATAATATTTGATTAATTTCTTGAAAAATGCCAAATTATCAAAAAAGATGGTGTGTATAGTAAAACTTGCAAGCGTCAACTTTAATAATATGTATGTAGATATAGATATGTGCTTTGTATAATCACAGTAAGACAAAATATAAAATAAAATTATAATTCAAAACATTCGATTAAAGGTGCATAATTATAAAAATATGTATGCAAATAAATTTAAAAAATAATTTTCTACCAAAGTAAAAAAGATGAAATATATTGTCGCATACTTAAATCATAAACTAAGCTACCATTACAAAAATATGCATTATTTTTATTAAATTTTTTTAAAAAATATTAATATGCAGGTGCAACGTATTTAGTATATAAACTAATATAAAATTATAAAAATATTCATAAAGTATATTTTAAAAAAATTAATTATAGATATTTAATATACAGGTGCTTAAATAAATATCCATAAATTATATTTAGCAAAAATTAACTATAAATATTAGAGTAAATGCTAATTTCAGCCTTCCAAAGATATATGCGATATCAGATTGGTCTCACATTAGTCTTCTATTTATATGCAATAACAAATTAGTTATTCAATGGCAATTAAAGTAATTAATTTTGTTCTTTTTATGACTAATTTGATATCACTTTAAAGACTAACTTGATGGACACATATTGACATTGAATGACTCATTTGTTATATTTATAAATGAAAGGCTAATGTAATGTCGTGTATTCTTTTGGAGGACTAAAACAAACATCATCTTAATAATACTTTCTTTGTCTATTTTTATCTATCTTTTAAAGTAACTAGCATCTTGAGTGACACTGTCATGTCTCTCAATCTGCACTTTTCTAATTGTTTGCTTGTATAATTATTTTATAAATTAATTAATTTTAATTTTATTATAATTATAAATTAATTAGTTAAATAAAAATAATTTTATGAAAAAGTAAAAAGATAACTCTATATATTTGAAAGTAATTATAACTGTCAAATGTAATTATAAAAAAATATTTATATTTATAATTTTACCCCTTTTTCTATTTATAATCAATTAGTTATTAATGTTTTTTTAGAAAACTGAAAATTTGATACTAAAGAAGAGAATCCCCTTTATAATATTGTAGATATAGATTATAGATTACAGAAAAATTAAAAAAATTATTAAATACCCTCAATTAAAGAAAAATATAATTTAATATGATTAAATTACTCTTTCTCTCACTCTATTAATGTATTCTCATTTTTAAATCTCACTCCATTAATCTAATATTCTCTTTTCCCCAATATGCAATTATTAGGCTTAATGAATATATAAGTGATAAGAGTAAAGTTGAAGAAAATTAATTAATACATACTTCTTATATGTTTTTAAGTTTAACTCTTCTAAAGTGAGTGATTCACTTTACAATGATAAGTGAGGAGTAATAATTACTAATGAGAAAATGAAGGAAGTAAATTTTAATAATATCATAATTTGTTATATATGTGCATGTATTTTATCATAATTTCAACCATTGATTTTTTCATTAACAATTAATAGTATAATACTCGTGCAATGCACGGGAAAATTTAGAAAAAGGAAAAAAATACTTTGGAGGGATATATTACTTCATAATCATAATATAACATTTTATAAAAACAAAAAAATGTCATTTGTAATAATTTTGAAATAAAAATTTTACAAATTATTACTATTTTCAATTTTGCGTAATTCAAAATTGCATTTCCAGTAAAATCTTAATATAAAAAAAAATATTTGTTTGAAACCCTTCAAGTAATTCTATATATATTAAAGATAAAATCATAATTATATGAACAACTGTAACATAAATAAACTACTTCGTGTGTAAAGTGCTAATAAGTCAATTATATGATTTACTTATTGTAATTTTTGAAAAACTTCCTTTTACACAACATCATTGGTTTTGTTATATGATTAATCTTCTTATGATTTGATGCAAATGATTTGCTAAATTATCATGAAGCTACATAGATAAATTGCCTATCGGTATATAATATTATATTCTACATAATGGTAACAACAAGAATTATTGGTGCTGTCATCCTCTAAAAAATCATCACTTGTATTGTCATTTAATAAATAATGTGAATTTGTACATTACAAATAATACAAAAGAGTTTTAATTTTAAATTCTCAACCAACAAAACATTAATTATGTTAAGAATCTATTTATATTTATAATATATTAATTCTGAAGGAGAGGCTGTGATGCTACAATTTCAGCATTTTCATCATCTAATATATTGACATATCAACACCTCATATTCTCTTTTAACCACCTCATCAAAATGCTGATGTGGGCATCCTATCTTTCATTCCATTCTTTTTCCTTATTATCTTCCCTTCCATTCTTTTCATGAGTTTCTTTGGTAACTATAAAATGAATGCCATGAATGCTGGAACCGTTAACATTCTTTTCCATTCTGCATTCGTCCATTAACATTATTTTCCATTCTGCATTTGTGCCTCTTGGTTTGCTAATATGGAAGGGGATATGCTATGGAAGAGGAAATTTATTGGCTCAACACAACGTGCGTGGTGGGCGAGTCAAGCCAAGCCGAGATCCTTGAAAGCATATGTGCAGCATGTAAATCAATTTCAAAGATAGCAACTACACCAGAGGTGTATGAAGATTTTTTGAAGGAGGTGAGAGAGTGCTCATGACTTTCACAATTCTAAAGGTATTTGACCTTTGTGATCAAATAGTTTTGGGTATTTTTAAATATTCAATTCTAACTTGTGGATCATTGGGGAAAAGAAAAAAAACTTTCTTTTGCTATCACTTCTTGACGGACAGTTTTAACCATGAGTAGCAAGAAACAAAGATGGAGGCTAATGGTTTCTCACTTGGTATTGATGATTCTATTGCTCTGTCTATTTTATACCATTTGCTCAAATCATCAACAAAATGGAAGAATGCCAATTTTCTTTTTTATTTTTTATTTCACATTTTTCTTCATATGAATGATTTGGCTTGCTATATCCTTAATTGGTTGGTTTAGACTTCTAGCCCGTTGTCTACAGCTGATTTGTTGTGATGCATGGTAGTTACAAGCAAAATAATGCACTCAAAGGTGAAACCTCACCTATTGTCAGAAGGTGTTTGATGAAGTGGATGAGACATGTTCGGTTCTTGGATTTCTATCATCTCATCTTATGTTGAGAATGGGCAGGTAAGAGAAGAGGACTACAAATGTTTCTTTTGATGATTTTGACTACAATGACAGAACTAGTCGTATTTAGTATAAGTGAATATTTGGTATTTTGTCCACATGATAGGACTAGATTTGTAATTTTAAATCATTGTAGGATAATATTAGTTGAATTGAAAAATTAATTATAAGAATGATAGAGGTTAAATTTCCAACAAAATACTATGAGAAGTATACATGTCCACATTTTTGGATATGTTTATATAATTAGAATTTGCTTATATTGGCATTTTCTTCTTTTTCACTTATAAGTTATATCATAACGAGTGTTGATATTGTCACAACATACTCGGATAGCGTCACAATGAGAGGTAACTAAATTTATAAAAAAATTCAGGAGTTGCCACTTATTTTTATTCATGGTAAAATAATTTGAAAAATCCTTTTATCAAGAAAACTGGTTTTTAAAATCGAAATCAAGTTCGGGAGTCTAATTATGCACAGCAGAATGATAGGAATTTAATTTTACTGCACCTGTAATACATTCATCCTCAGACGATTATCCTAAAGTTAAATATGCAAAAATAATTATGACCTTATAATGTATTTAATTTACCCCAAAAAAATAAGGATCACAAATAACAGAGAATGATAAAAATAAACATAAAATTAATTGAAAAATATTTACAGTTTTAACTTGCCTTGTGTGCCTACATATCCCACATACAATAAAAAACCAAAGTCACTAGTTCTTGTAAAAAATATTTGTGTGTTGTAAGATTTTAATTAAAAATTATTGATTGATTGAATAAAAATGATTTGTGTGTTAATTAAATTAAAAATGCTTTGATTATGTTGATTAAATTAAAAATGCTATGCGAGAATGGATTGATAAAAATGATAATGATAATTGATCAAATAAGAAGAAACTACTATGTAGTTATTTTTAAAGAAAATGGTTAATATTTATATCATCCACGAATCAAAGAGACGTCACGTCTACGTTGATTGCTGGTGATTTTAATGAAGGAGTCATCACGATAATATCGTTCCCTTAATTAGTTAAAATTAATTAAAAACTTGTATGATTTCTAAAATAATTAGTTATTAATTAAAATTTATATTGCCTATGAGGCAAAGAGTTGTCACGACAATAATAACTATTAGTAATCTTAAAATATTTTTGAGACGGAAGAGTAGTAATGACTATAGCGTCCCTAATTGATTAATAAGTTTAAATTAATGATTTGTAATAAGTGACTAATAATTAATTAACAATTTTATATCACTTAAAAGTCAATGAACTGTTACGATAATAATAACCCTTAGTGATCTTAAAATGTTTTTGAAATTGAAGAGTCATCACGACAATAACGTCTCTAGTTAATTAAAAATTTTAAATTAATGATTTTTATAAAGTTTTGAAATGATTTTTAATTAATTTTAAAACTGAAACATCATCACGACAACAACATTTCGATTTAATCATCTTTCAAATCAATGAGTTGTCACACTTCAAATAACTTAGATGATTTTTTTAAAATTTGAGAATAAATTTTAATGAAATAAAATAAAAAATATGATAAAACAATGAATAACCAAATGAGATAAAAAAAAATGTATAAACTGAAATAAAATAAAAATTAGAACAAAACTAAAACATACAAACTAAACATTTACCATTTTGTTCAATTTCAATTTTTATCAATTCAACCTAAAATTGAAACCGATACCCATAAATAAAACTTTAGCCCTTAAATCAAGCCAAATATTCAGATAACCAACATATCAGTTCGCCACTAAAACTCGGACTAATAACAATCATTATAAGATTCAATTAAATTTACTCCCTAACCAATAATGAGCCCAAATAAGCCCAACAGTTGATCTGACCCAAGAATAAAAATAAAAAAATAAACAAATAATCAAATGAAATAACAAATAAACAAAAGAAGGAAAATCACAAGGGATTGTGTTCGGACGGTGCAGAGGTGGTGCGGTGCTGCTTGTGCTGTGTGGAATGGACGATGCAGGGTGAGGAAGAGTGCTGGTGCGGCTACAAGTGATTGTGCAGAGGGAAGCAACAGATGAGTGGGTGCTGGTGCGGAGCTGGTGTGTGACGGTGCTGTGCTGTGGGATGGATGATGCAGAGGTGAGGGAGAGTGTGGCCGATGAGGAGCTGGTGTGTGAGGTCTGTGACCTGTGCAGTAGGGGAATGTGCAGAGAAGTGGTCTGTGAGCTTTTTGTGCGGAGAGTGAGGGTGGACTGTGAATGTTGCGACAGGAAAACAGGGAGGACAGGGGTGAGGAGCTTCTGTGGGTGATTGGTGGTGCAAAGAAGGGTAAGGGGTGATGTGTGTGATTTGTCCGATGGAAAAAAATGCAGATGCTGGTGCGTGAGGTGTGAGGTGTGTGGCCGTGGAACAGAGTGCAGGGGTGTGTGCGGTGCTTGACGGTGAGGAAGAGGAAAAGTGCAGTGGAAGAGAGGTGGGTGCAATACGTAACTTGTGCTCTCTTTGGGACTGTGAGGGAAGCTTGAGGTGCGGTGCTGTGCAGAGGAGGTGAAAATGCAGAGGAGATAAAGTGTGGGGCAAGTGCCGTGATTGAGGTGCTGCGTGGGTGCTGTGCCGTGAGAGAGATGTGGGTGGTGAACCATGGCTTGGCGTGTGTGGCGAACCGTGAAATGTGTGCCGCTGAGAGAATGAAAGGTGAAAAGTGTAGTGCCGGCTGTGCTGCGGTGGTTTGCTGCACTGTGTGTGGGTGAGTGCATGTGCAGGGAAAAGGTTGAAGCTACACAGAGGAGGAAAAAAACCAGTAGAAGAAGAGAAAGAAAAAAAACCAGCAAAAGTCCAAGCAACTGATATGGAGAAGAAATCCTTACCTTCTTCCACCTTGGGCTATTTCTTCTTCAGCTTCTCCTCCCAAACCTCTCCTCTTTTCTTTCTGTGTGTGTGAGTGCTGTGAAGTGCAGAGGTGAGGGAGAGGTGCCGTGATTGAGGTGCTGTGTGGTGCCCTCCTTTTCTCACCAAAATGCCTCACTTATGGTAAGGAGAAAAAATCTCTCGTTCTGCTCTCTCCCTTTGTAACCGAAAAGATTGCCCTTTTCAGCGCCTCCACCCACTCCCTTGGAAAAACAACCCCGTGCTCTCTTCTCCGTGAGTAAGTGCTGAAGAGTGAGGATATGATTGGGTAAGTAATTTATGGTTTTGGGTTACAGGGATCTTGTTTTCATGGATCATGGGTTTGGGGCAAATTTGGGTTGAGAAGGATATGGGCTAGATTGATTTTGGGCCAAAGAATTTGATGCTGAATTTTCACATTGTTTGTTTATTTTTATTTTATTTTTTATTTTTATATTTTTTTAAATTTTTGACATTTTTTATTCATATGATTTTTACTCTCTTGTTTTTTTTTTAAAAAAGTTGATTATTGATCAATTAAAACAACTTGGAATTTGAGCTTTGGGATTTATTACCTTTTTTATTTTCATTCATGATTTTTATAATTTTTTAATTTTAAAATTAGTCGAGGCAAAATATGATGTTTACAGGATATTAGATTTAAAAAGTCTTCCAAAATGATAGAATGTGTTTTCTATTGAACTTAGCTATATTTAAGTATTGATTCATGTATGATTGGAGAAAGTATTGCTTCGCATCGTGGAGTGTCACGACCATTCCTGAAAAGAGAAATAATAAACATAGAGTTACCTTAATAATTATTTGATAAAAAAATTATTAAAAAAATTCTTTTATTAAAACGGAAAGAAAATAAATGGTTTGCTAATCAAGTTTAATTCAAAAGTTTATTTATGCACAAAAAGGAGTATGAACTTAATTTTAAATGGTTATTCTAAGTTAATTGTGTAAAATATTGATAGTCTTAAAATATTTAAATTATTCTTGTAAAAAATAAAAATAAAATTAAAACAATAGCAAAAATAATATTAAAAATACAAATGAAAATATATACAATTTTGACATAAAAAATTAAATAAAATATTTATAATTTTAGCTTGCTTTACGTGTCTACATATCTCCACTTGCAATACAAAAGTCAAAGCCACGTAATTCTTACAAAAAATAATTGTGAGTTAAACCATTTTAATTTTAAAAAATGATTTGATATTTGATTGATTTAAAATGATTTATTAAGCAATTGAGTTTAAAAATGAACGTTTAGAAGATGAAGGCCTACACTTAGCTTGACACATCACTCTCTGGATCAACAAGTTATCGCAACTCAACTGATTTAAAATTATTCGAAGTGTTGAAATTTTGAGAAATGATTAAAAGATAAAGAAAGTCATGAAAGTTGGCATTAGAGAACTTATTAGTGAAATGAAGACAATTAATTTTAAAACTAAGTTTGACGAGATGAAGCTTAACACAAAGCCAAAGACATCATCCCTAAGCCAACAAGTTATTTCAACTTAGTTGACCATTAGTGGTTTGTTAAATCAAAATAATTTTGAGAAATATAATGATTTAGAAACTAAGATTTAATTTTTAAGGTTTAGAGGGTAGGTCAACAAGTTGTCACAACTCAGCCAACTTTCAATTATCTACCAAATTGAAAAGAACTTGATTTTTTAAAATGATTTGAAAATTATAGTTAAGACAATTAGAGTTTGATAATTGGTTGTTAAAATAAACAAATTGATATAAAAGTAAAGCTTTATGAGATAAAGCTCAACACAAGGTCAGAGACATCATCCCCATGCCAATAAGTTGTCATGACTCAGCTAACGTTTAATTATCTACCAAATTGAAAAAAAATATTTTTTTTAAAAATGATTTGAAAATTGTAGTTAAAACAATTAGAGTTTGATATTTGGTTGTTAAAATAAAAAACAATGATATGAAAATAAAGTTTTGTGATATAAAATTTAATGCAAGGTTAGAGACATCATCCTATAATCAACAAACTGTCACAACTCAGTCGACCCTTAAAAAGTTAAAGAATTATTTGGACCTCAAAATTATGAAAATTAAAATTTGATAATTAATTAAGCAATTTACTTGCAAGCCAGTGTGCCCTATCCCAAATGATATAAAAAAGATAAAATGAATTGTTGATAAATAAATTAAACCCCTGTCCTCTCATCCAAGGACTCCCTAAAAGGCACACAACATGACTTCCGTAAAGCTTTTTGTTCCTAATCCCAGCTTAGACTCTTGTTCAAACCCCTAGAGCTACTCCCCTCCAGTCTTTTCCTTTACATGTACAGAAGAAAACAAATCAGACGCAATACTGCTACCACCCATGCTTTCTTTTTCCAACCAAAATGGCCGTTGGAGGTGCTGTATGAGTTATGTGTTGAGGAAGATGGTGTGTTGGGTAGGTCGACTCAAGTGGAGGTTGCTATATGGTGGCTGGTGCTTGATGTTTGGGCACATGTGGGAGGAGTTTTGGCTGCTTGAATGGAGGCTGAGTGCTATGTTTTTTGGCATTAGAGATATAAAATCATTCATGTATCTTCTCGTAATAGTTTCAATTTTTAAGATAGTTGGTTCATGATATAATATCAAACCCTCTATAACCATGTGGTCAGGAGTTCGATCCATGTCAAGACAGTCTTCCTGGAAAAATAGAAATAAAGAGGACTGAATATGAAGGAAATAGAAGACCTTACCTCCCTTTGCTGAAAGTTCTTCTTTTTCCTTAACTTGGTGATTCCTCTTCTCCTTATCCGTTTCTAGCTTCCCATTTCTTGAGCATGCTTTTTCATCCCCCTTTTGCTCTCTGAATCTCTTTCTCCTCTCTGAAAAAATATTTCCCCAGCACCTTAGACGTTCTCTCTTGCTCTCTTTGGATGCCCTCTTCCTTCCTCTCAAACCTATCTCCTTGGTTCTCTTTCTTCAACTCCCTCTTGGTTGTTCTACCCCTTCACGAAATGGAAGATGCCCCCCTCTGGTTTGTGCCGTGGGTGGCTTATAGCCAAAGCACAAGGCTATTTTTTGTTGAGTGCTCAAAGCACCTTTCCATGCTTGCAGGTGGTGTGGCCATTTCGATGAAAGGGACGAAGGAGACATTTCTTTTCAGCCAGTCCATAGCTGTATTGTCGAGATGCTGGCTTTTTGTTCTGTTTTTTTTCCTTTTTGTTTGTTCATTTTTTTTTTTAAAATTTTCTCTTGTGATACATTAAAAAAAGGATTTTTGGGCTTTTTTCATTTTTTGCAAATTTTTGATAATTTTTCTTTATTTTTTATTTTATCTTCAATTTTTTTTTCGTTGATTTTACGAACCTAAACAAAATGGGGTGTTTACATGGAGTATTTATGTGGTGTATTTATCTTGATAGAAAATAAAGCATTTTAGATTTGTAAAGACGGCTATCATGCTGAATGTTGCTGTCAACCAATGAAGTAGGGATGAATTGTGCAATAGATGATATGCAATTGATTTAACAAACACAGACGCATCATTGATCTATTTATGGTGGAAAAAATTTATGTGGAACCCCGGGATTATGCAAGTTCAAAATCACAATTAATATAATCAGAAGCACAATTAGTTTTGGTTTAAACTTTTTTTCATTATATCTTCTTATTATTCATGACTTTTATGGTACTTAGATTTAATATTATAAACTCTTCACATTTTGGCATCCATATTTCTAACATTTGAGATATGTTACCATTGTTGTGATTTTTCTCTCTTTCTCACTGGTACTGTTTTGATGTACCATTACTTTGCTACAACTTTAATCTATAAATTCAATTCATGTGTTCATTGTTGCTTATGTTTGAATGATTGGATGTTGGAAACTTCTCATATTATTATGTTCGTAAATATTTTAGTCTAGCAAGGTTTGCTCAAGATTCATATAGAACAAATGGAGAGGACTAACAATATATAAATTTTGCGGGGTTGCTAGTGTTATTTCTACAGAATGCACATAAATGCCTTAAGCTTGCGTGTTTAGCTTTCAAATTATGATCAATTGCATAAGTGGCTTCAGTGTTAACATTGTTTCTTGATAGAAATTTTAGTATATAGACATGCATTGTTTTATCCCTTGCTACACTTGTCACATATCAGCTTCATGTTGTGACAAATCTCTCTCCACTTGGAACTCTGATTTGAAAAGTTAAAATAATATGTATATTTTTAATTTTAATTTAATAATACCAACAAAATCTATTAAATAATAAAATGAAGGTTCTTGTCCCAGCAGGTATTTTCTCGTCCAAGTTTCATATGAGAAATTACGAGAATATCCATAAGTCTTTCTCTTTTCATGCGGGTAATTGCTGAGGGCATTTTTCTCTTTCACGTTATGTGGGTAGTGGGAGATAGTAAATTCCAAATTTGTCCTTCTAAGTAGTCAAGTTTCCAAAGCCAGTGTGAGTTTTTTTTTTTTCGTTATTTCGTATGCCTTCACTCCGCTATCCCTAACAAACATTAATTGAAAAGTGAGAAAAAATGCATTAAATGAGAGAGAG
Organism: Castanospermum australe; assembly: GCA_019955255.1. Lineage (NCBI taxonomy): Eukaryota > Viridiplantae > Streptophyta > Magnoliopsida > Fabales > Fabaceae > Castanospermum > Castanospermum australe. The sequence continues at coordinate 51,914 of NSJW01000161.1, forward strand.
AGTTTCTTCCTCAGTTGCATTGGGTTTTCTTTGTTTATGAATTTTTATATTTCAAATGTTTATGTAGAAAAACTGTGCTTCTGCTTTTCTCTTTCGTTCGTTAGAGGAAGAGTGTGACGTCTTTTGAAATCTAATCAAAGCTTGATTATGCTTACTGGAGCTCGTAATTCCGAGGTTCAAATTGTGCATTGGAGTGTAGCTACGATTTTGAATTTGTGTAGTGGAAATCGTTATTAGAGGTTGAAATTGTATTGATCGGAGAATGGAGGTTTGCATTCGTCGTTGTTACTTAATTGTTGTTTTTTTTTTTTTGGATTGAGATGGTTCAACAAAGGATTCTCAGTACATTCTTACCTGGAGTATACCTGTGTTGAAGTGTTAGTTTGGTGAGTTGTTTTCCTCTATGAAATTTATTAAATTTCATATGCTGTGATCTGAATGTTGTGAATTATTTGAGGATGTTGGATTCGTATTTGTCAATTGAATTTTGCTTGTGGTTTTTTGTATTTAGATATTTTGCTCCAGCATTGGGTTGTTCTTTAAATATTGTTTAAAAGTTGATTGTGTCTTTTGGATGTATTTCCCTTGCACTGTATTAGTCATTTGTGATTTGGGCTACAATTATGGGAGTATGGGACGACGTATAGGTAATTTTTAGGCATCTATGATTATTTTATAGTATTTTATTGTATTCATTTTATTTTGGAGAGTGCAAACCCGAAAATTGTCTTTCTGATGTAAAAAGAGTGTTGGGATATTAATATTTTAATATGTTTGTGGCTGTTGTATAGAGATAATTGCCATATCACCTATCCAATACATGTCCTATTTTATTGGTAGCAGAAATTGCTGCCTTTTTGCTTGGGTTCTCTTGGTATATTAAGGACTTATTTTTCTTATATGTGCTTTAGTAAACCATAAGAAAACGTAGGAGGTGAAGAAGTAGATCTTTGTATGGTGCTTTGTGTGACTCTCTTCGTGTGGTGCTTCCTCTGCTTTGATACGAAGAGTCGTAGATAGATTGTGAAAATGTGGTTTTTGTTAACTTTATTGTTAGATATTGTTGTTAGATATATGTTTCATGGTTGCTGTGGTTAGTTTGTCATCTCCTTTATATTTTATTTTTATTGTTTTCATATTGAATGTGTTGTGTATGATTGTTCATGGTTAGTATCAGGATGTTAGTTGTTTTTCCTTTTCTTCTTTTTTTTTCATGTGATAGTGTGATTGTTTTGCTTCTTGTGTCCATTCTCTGTTTTTGTCAATTGTTGAGTTGGGGAATGATGTTCGTGTGAAGAAATGGTGTTAAGGGAGTGAGGCATGGGTTATGATAGCAGTTGGTAGTGGAAATGTATGATTCACTTTCAAAGAGATCAATGTCATGCATGGCATCCAAGGAGGAGAAATGTTCATGTAGTAGTGGTGTTGTAAAGTTCACACAAGAAAAGTCTGTATTCTCAACAATTAGAAGATGTTTCAATGAAATAGATGGTGGTCATTGATATGTACAAGGAAATTAGTGGTCCTAAGCCCTTCAAAGTTTATACTAGAAGGCATAAATAGATATCAGTAACAGCAATTGGGTAGTATACTAGTTATGGTTAATGTATTGTGTAGGCAGTTTCGTATTGTGTTGGCAGTTTCTGTATTGTGTAGGCAGTTTCTTATGAAAACAGTTTCTGCCTTGGTGGTTAGGAGCAGTTATTGAATTGTAATAAGAGGAAATCCTCAATTAGGAAGGGGGTACGGAGGAATTAGGAAGTAGAAGGCTGAGAATATGTTATCAGAGAAGGAGATTACTCTTTGAAGGGGAAATTAACTCTTGTACTACTGACTTATTCAATAAAGCAATCTATATTTTCTTAAACAGAATTCCTCTATTGTTCCTATTTTTTTGTAATTGATTGATTGAAGAATCCAAGGTTATAACAAATTGGTCTAACCTGTGCCGGATCCAAGGGATAGATTCCATTGAAGTGAGAGTTGAAGCCATGGAACATATTATTGATTCTTTGAGGAGGGAAACCAGCGAGAATAGTCGTAAATTGGAATCTTATGGAAGACAATTAGATGGGATTGAGGAAATACGTACTCTATTGAAAGGGTGGATGTCCAAGAAGGCTGGAGAGGAATTTTCACACAGAAAACTAATTGAAAATGCAAATGCAGGATGCCAAATCCAGTAGGCCAGAATGAAGGGGATGGTTCCACTGTAGAAGTTATAGATGAACGTTCTTGGACCAAGAGGGTGGAAATGCCTATATTCGTTGGTGAAGATCCATTAGGGTGGATTTCCAGAGCCGAGAAGTATTTTGAAATGCAGGAGATTCCAGCATCTGAAAGGGTGAAACTCGCCTTTGTGAGTATAGAGGATAATACAATTCACTGGTTTCGATTCTTAAAAAAAAGAAAACCCCAATTGCAGTGGGATGAACTTACGAAGGAGATGGTGCAGAGGTTTAGGGATCATTCCCAGGGAAGTGTGTATAAAAGGCTGTCTACCTTGCGACAGGGAGAATCAGTCACTAATTATGTCCAGGAGGAATTCAAAGTCTTGGTAGCCCAAATTCCTATCGAAGACGAAGAGTTGCTATTGGGATATTTTTTGGGAGGCTTACGACAGGAGATACGTTATAGAGTTCGAACACATAACCCAAATGTGATTACTCCAGCCATAGAACTGGCCAAAGATATTGAAGTGGAACTTCGCGTTCCATCCATGGTGGCTGTAGGAAATCTGAAAGGAAATGGGTTACGATTTTGGGGAACAAATACAGGTTCTGTGAAATTGGGTTATTCAAACCCAAACCTAACTGGATTGCGGCCTAATATCCATTCTGAAGGATTTAGTGGATCAAATTCGAAACCTGTTACAGGATCCCGATCGTCTTCTTATGTGAACAAAGGACCCACTACTAAAATTACAAATAGCAGAGGAAGAGGAAACTGCCAGTTGCCTTATGATGAATTTGTACGCCGGAGAGAGGAAGGGAGATATTTTCACTGTGGATTGGCTTTCGTTTCTGGGCATCGTTGTGCAGCCAAGAGTTTGCGACTCACCATTTTAGGTAAGAATAAGCCACTGGACATGGAGACAAATGAAGGTGTTGGAGTGACAGAATCGCAGGAACATTATGCAGAGGAGACAATTGACGATGGTGAATTGCAATGGATGGATTTATCTATGTACTCAGCCCATGGTTTGACACCTCCAAAAAATGATGAAATTAAGGGGTGAAATTTGTGGAAAGGAAGTTTTGGTTTTGATTGACAGTGGAGCGAGTCATAATTTCATACATCAAGGATTGATTCAGAAGTTACATTTAATAGTGACGCCTACTGCTCCTTTTGGAGTTCGTTTGGGAGATGGGCACAAAAGAGATTCAATGAGTTGTTGTTTGGGGTTGCCTCTAAAGTTAGGAGAATACTGTTTGGCTGGCAATTTTTATATATTTGAATTGGGAAGAGTTGATATCATATTGGGTGTGGCTTGGCTAGAGACCTTAGGGGAGATTAAAGTAAATTGGAGGACTTTACACATATCTTTTATGCACAATGGACAGATTGTTCAAATCCAAGGTGATCCGAGTTTGTCACATTCGATTTTATCCTCAAGAGCTCTTTCAAAATTAACTGATATTGAGATAGTAGCATTAGTTTGGGTCTTTGCTTCTATGGACACTGAATTGATTGCTGCCGAGTTGGTCCAGAATTCAGAATTCAGTTCTTCTCAATCAGATGAGTTATAAGAAGTTTCAACACGATTTGCTTTGGTGTTTGCCAATCCTACAGGGTTGCCTCCAAATCGAGCCGTTGATCATAGGATTCCTCTTAAAGAGGGGACAGATCCAATCAATGTGAGACCATATAGATACCCACATTTATAGAAGAATGAAATGGAAAGGTTGGTTGCTGAGATGTTGTCTTCTGGGATCATTCGCCCTAGTAACAGTCCTTACTCAAGCCCAGTGATTTTGGTTAAAAAAAAATATAACAGTTGGTGTTTCTGTGTGGATTATAAGGCTTTGAATAAAGCAACAGTTCCTGATAAATTTCCCATACCGGTGATTGAAGAACTTTTGGATGAACTTCATGGAGCAAAGTATTTTTCCAAGATTGATCTTAGGGCTAGATATCACCAAATAAGGACGTTTGAACCCGATATTCCTAAGACCGCATTTCGTACACATCAAGGCCATTTCGAGTTTGTGGTGATGCCTTTTGGTCTTACTAATGCACTTGCAACTTTTCAATGTACTATGAACTCCATACTACAACAGTTTCTCCGAAGATTTGTATTGGTATTCTTTGACGACATCCTTATATACAGCTGCAGTTGGGAGGATCATTTGCAGCATTTGTCTGAGGTATTATCTGTTTTATCTCACAATCAGTTTTATGCCAACCAAAAAGAAATGTTGTTTTGGTCAAAACTACTATAGATTATGTAGGCCATATTATTTCACATAAAAGAGTGTCAATAGATCCTAGAAAGGTGGAGAGTATGATGCAATGGCCCCAACCAAAATCCCTCAAAAGTTTAAGAGGATTTTTAAGACTCACGGGGTATTACAGAAGGTTTATTAGGAACTATGGTAAGATTGCTAAACCATTGACAAATATGCTAAAGAAAGGAAATTTTTTGTGGACACCAGAGTCTTCTCATGCCTTTGAGGCCTTAAAGCAAGTTATGATTACTGCTCTCGTCCTTGTTTTACCTGATTTTTCTAAACCATTCATTATTGAATGTGATGCCAGTGGAAGAGGAATTGGGGCTATCCTGTCACAAGACAAATATCCTATTGCATTTTTTAGCAAGGCTCTGGGGCAGACTTCTCTCAATAAGTTTGTTTATGAAAAAGGAATTGATGGCTTTGGTTTTAGCCATCCATCATTGGAGGCCCTATCTTTTGGGTAGTAGATTCACAGTTTATACTGACCAAAAAAGTCTCAAGTTCTTGCTTGAACAAAGAATTACTACTCAAAATCAACAGAACTTGCTTGCTAAACTCTTGGGATATGAGTTTGACATTATTTACAAATTAGGATCTAATAACAAAGTAGCGGATGCCTTATCCAGGAGAGAAGAGGAAAAAGAATTTCAAGCTATTTCTAAGCCTTATTGGATGGAGGTTTCAACCATTAATGAGGAGGTCCAACAAAATGCCATGTTGGCAAAAATCATTTCTAATCTCACATCTGATCCTAATTCTCACCCATTTTATACACTAGAGAATTGTAGATTATTCTACAAAGGCAGGTTAGTCCTTTCGGCTTCCTTATCTTGGATTCCAAGGTTACTACAAGAATTTCATGCCTCTCCTACGAGTGGACATGCTGGAGTATTTCAAACTTACAGGAGTGTAGCCCAATCTTTGTTTTGGGTAGGCATGAAGGGTACTATCACCAAGTTTGTTGCTGAGTGTCAAATTTGTCAACGTAATAAATATCTGGCTACTTCTCCTGCTGGCCTTCTCCAACCACTCCCTATTCCCAATGCTATTTGGGAGGAAATCAGCTTAGATTTTATCACTGGATTGCCCAAATATAAAGGTTTTGATACAATCTTCGTGGTGGTGGACAGGTTGAGTAAATATGCTCATTTCATCTTGATTAAGCATCCGTATTATGCAAGAAGCATTGCTGAAATTTTTATTAAAGAGATTGTACATCTCCATGGTGTTCCCATTTCTATTGTAAGTGATCGTGATCCTACTTTCATTAGTGGCTTTTGGAAAGAATTGTTTTCGTTTGCAGGGGACGGTTCTCAAGTTTAGTACTGCTTACCTTCTACAAACGGATGGTCAAACAGAAGTATTGAATCGAACTTTGGAGACTTATTTGAGATGTTTTTGTGCTGAACAACCTAAGGTTTGGGGGGACTATTTACCTTGGGCAGAATACTAGTATAACACCAGTTTCCATACTGCTGCTCAAACTACACCATTTGAAGTGGTCTACGGCAGGTCTCCACCTTCCTTAATTAAGTATATTCTTGGTGAAACTTTGATAGAGGCGGTGGCAAGGGATTTGGTGGATAGAGATGAAGCTCTTAGGCAACTTAAATACCATCTGACAAAAGCCCAAACTCAAATGGCTAAACAAGCTAATTTGCACCGGACGCCTTCTCTCATTCAAGTTGGTGATTGGGTCTATTTGAAAATCTGGCCCCATAGGACTGTGTCTACCCAAGGCTGTTTACATCCCAAATTAGCAGCTCGGTATTATGGTCCCTTTCTCGTCCTTAAACAAATCGGAGCGATGACTTTTAAATTACAACTTTCTCCTCAAGCTTGTATTCATCCCGTGTTTCATGTTTCTCAATTAAAAAAAGGTTATATTGGGAATCACACGGTCGAAGAAACACTGCCTGAAGAATTTCAAGACAGCACTCCTAGACTTTATTCCTGCCCAAGTGCTGGCTACATGTACAATTCGCTAGCAAGGTGTTCCTACCAAGCAGGTTTTGGTTCAATGGCTTAATCATCCAGAGGAAGCTTCTTGGGAAGATGTACCTGCTATTCAACATCAATTTCCTAATTTCAACCTTGGGGACAAAGTTGATTCTCTACCGGGAGGTATTGATATGTACAAGGAAATTAGTGGTCCTAAGCCCTTCAAAGTTTATACTAGAAGGCATAAATAGATATCAGTAATAGCAGTTGGGTAGTATACTAGTTATGGTTAATGTATTGTGTAGGCAGTTTCGTATTGTGTTGGCAATTTCTGTATTGTGTAAGCAGTTTCTTCTGAAAACAGTTTCTGCCTTGGTGGTTAGGAGCAGTTATTGAATTGTAATAAGAGGAAATCCTAAATTAGGAAGGGGGTACGGAAGAATTAGGAAGTAGAAGGCTGAGAATATATTCTCAGAGAAGGAGATTACTCCTTGAAGGGGAAATTACCTCTTGTACTACTGATTTATTCAATAAAGCAATCTATATTTTCTTAAATAGAATTCCTCTATTGTTCCTATTTTTCTGTAATTGATTGATTGAAGAATTCAAGGTTATAACAGTCATCCTTCAAGAGGTAATTATTTATTATTTTCTATTTTGGTTTTTTGTTTAATTTTTCTAGCTTTGATATTTTAAGTAGTGGTTATTTATCTGCTATAGGAAGGAATTATAAATTGGGAGTAAGGGATTCTTTTTCTTCATTACGTACTCTGGATGAAGAAAATCTGCCTCCATTGTCAAATGCTGCTGTGTTGTTAAGCCAAACAGCAAATGTACCACACGGAGGTAGTTTTCTTTCTCTTTTGTGTTTTTTTCTACATTAAAGAATAATTGAGGAAAATATAAATTCTTTCCATATGTGAATTTGTTTCTTAATTTGATAGGAAATGAGCCTCCATTAGTGCATTTTTTTAGCTCCGTTATTTTACTTTTGTTATGTTTCTATTTTTGTAGGAAAGAGATTTCATTTTGAGGAAAATAATAGTTTGTCAACTCCATGTTTTGCTGTTATAAATGGTTTCAAATTTAGAGAAGATAAGGTTGGTATTTCAGTAGAAGGGTTGAGAACAAATAGTAATTGTGACACAAATGTGAAGAGATTGAGATATGCATTATCAGATATCACAAATTGTGCCGAAGATCTTACTGCTGATTTTACTTCAGTTCATTTTGTAGGTATGAGAACGTTCTAATTTCTAGCATTATTATTATTTGTGTATTTTATTTCTTGCATGTTTCTTATGGTTGGTTGTATTCAATTTGGTTGTATTTCTAATGATGCATTACGTTTTGGAGAATTTCTAAACCTTTGATTTCCAATGTATTAGATTATCAGCATTGTGCAAGTTCATCAACTAACACATTGAATAGCATTGAAAGAAATACCATTTCAAGTCTGCAGCCTGGGAAACATGTCATTAGTAATAATTTTTGTATTTCTCAAAGTTGCAATTGCAACATACATGAATAAGTTGGTACTTGGAAGTGTGGTTCTCAATTATTATCATTTGCTGGTAATGCTAATGTTTGATTTTAAATATTATTTTGTATCATTATTTCTGAATAAAATGATTCAACTTAATTGTGTTTTTTTGAAAAAAAATTTATGCAATTATTACTCCCACATTGTTAGGAAATATAAAAGCTAGTGATGAAACAAAAGATAACTTGAATGGTAAAATTTTATTTCCTCTTTCAGCTACTGTGATCACCTTTTGTGAAAGATCTTAGATTATTATTTGATTGACTTAAAAAAGATACTGACATGAATTCAATTGAAGATAACTCATCGGTATTTATACAATGGAGAACGAAAAACGACGCCAATGTCGAAGAACTGGGGAAGAAGAGAGAAATGACTATCTTGGAGGGGAGAAGAATTCCAACGCTAGGGACTATCATTTCAAAATTTTATGAAGGTTATTTTTGTCCATAAAAATAGCAAACAACTTCCCGGTCAAGCTTGTGGAGAGCTTTTTCCAGAAGCGTCTAGGAGTAGCTTCTCAAAAAAGGGTCCATTTTGGCTTTTTTAACTGCTGCTTTTTTTAAAGATCCCATCCAAACACTACAATTAGAGATAGAAGTGCATATTTTTATGATAAAAGCATTTTTTTTTTCAAGAAAAAAGCCATCCAAATGGGCTCTAAATATGTTGCGAAGAAAATCAGAATCCAAAATTCTGACAAAAACAAAAAGAAAAATCAGAATCCAAAACGATCATCATGGAGCAACATTTGCACAACGTCAACAAAAGAAACCAACTTGCAAGAAGCCAGCCTCTGGCCATAGGATTACCCCGCTCACTCCCTATTGAGAATGACAATGACTTAACAAGTTGCAATCTTATCCCTCAATCCAGTCTTCACAAGCCCACAAGCAAAAGGACTAAGTGACAATCAACCAAATCATCAGACATGTGATGTGAATGAAGGACATTACAAAGGATAATAAAGAGTCTGTTTAGATATATATATTTGTTAGAAAAAGTATTTTTTTAGACATTACAAGGATAAAGACTATGTTTGGATACATTTTTTTAAAAAAAAAATATTTTTTTAAATTTTAATAAATTTTTAAGTATGTTTGAATGTAACTTTTAAAAAAAATAAAAATTTAAAAAAATTAATTTATCTTTTTTTTTAGAAGTCAATTATCTCTAGTTTCTAAAAAAAGTAGAAGGAGAAGTAGTTTTTAATATAATTTTATGATAAAAATATCTTTTACTTTTATTAGAAATCACATTTTATATATCTCTTTTTTTTTCTTATAAACTTTTTCTTATAAACTTTATTTACATAAACCTCCTTAAGTAACTCTATGAATTACTTTTTAAACAACGTAACTTTAAGTCATTGTACCTTAATATTTTAAATTAAATCATAATTTCAATGACCATACCATTTAGAGAAAATAAAATAGAATAATATTAGTACCATGTTGTAAGCCTTTTGGTACACAATTAGACATGTTATTACCTTATGTCTCGTTTTTCATGACGCTGTTATCATGACATATTTAAAAATCTCATTGTCCTTATTATGTTAGCTCATTTAATCATATATTACATATCATAATTTCATTATATCTTGTATTTGGATGTCTTTTTTTAGTAATTTTGATATAAATTAAGTACTTTTATTTTTTTTTATCTAAACAAACTTAAAAAATTTATTATTATTTAAAAATACTTCTTAAATATTATATCCAAATATAAAATTATTTTTTTTAAAAAAAATTATTAAAATAAGATATATAAAAAAATATTTCTTTTAAAAGCTTATCTAAACGAACCCAAAGTCGATTTTGCTCGTATGCTCAGAAATTCTTTTTTGTTTTTATTGTTGTTTGTGTTAAATGTTGCCGATGCTTTTATGTTTTACCAAGCTAACACCAGCAGGTCAATAAGGGAAAAATTAAGAGAACTAGAGCAAGATAGAAGCACAAGTCACGGCTTCATAAAAGATTTGAGATTAATAGGTGCGGAGAAAATGAAGTAAGCACATGAAGTAAGCATGCTTCAGTGTGTCAATTTCACCCTTTTTCTTGGACATTTTTGTACACCGGCAAATAAAGGCTTTCGGTTCGAGCACAGGAAAATCTTCCTTGTACACATGCTTCCCAAGGACGCGGTCAGATGAGAACCTTTGCTCCTTTGGAGGAGTGTCAGTGTCTGTGTCTGGTTGAGTGTGCTCGGCCCTGGCCAGAGTAAAAACTGATATAGAAAACACCATGTCACCCTCATCTCCATGCCCAAGAATCACAGCACAGACCATTGCTATTGCCAAGGTCAAGAAGGGAGCATTCCACGGGGAAGTGGGTACCAGAGGTGGGTTGGATTTCCTCAAAACACTCCTCAAGTGGTTGATAGCGCAAGACACCCTTTCGATTGGAGGAGCTCATTTTCATTGGAGGAGCTCTTTTGATGTTCAAGTGTGGGGGTTGTGTACTTTGATGTGCAATGTGCAAGATGTTTGGTGAAATAAAAAAAAAAAAAAAAAAGAAAAAAAAAAAAAAAAATGATAAAAAAAAAAAAAAATAAATTCAAGAAAGGTTGTAAAAAAAAAAAAAGAAAGTTGTGAAAGCAAAAAGCAAAAGGAAAGGAATTAGAAAGAGAATGTGCACTACTTGTCATTTGAGTTCCTCCCTATTGCTCTTTTATTCTCTTGGGTGCCTAACTTGCCATATTCATATTGTTTCCTTCCCTTACCTTGGCCCCATTACAACCTTGAATAAGTCCTTTTGATCTTTATTTGCATGTGTTTCAAGTGGTGAAAATTAGAAGCTTGTCAAGCTTATGGTAGTACTTGCTTTCATGGGTGGTTTGAGTGTAAATACAATCCTAAACACTTGAGAGTTAGAGTATGCCTAGTGAGGAATCTTATCACTTTTGGTTCATCATTTGATTCGATTTGTCTTCTTGCTTGCTTGAGATGTTGAGAGATATATTTATGATTGTCTTGACTCCTTGATACTTTGAATGTTTGAATCTTAATCACTACCTTGCACTCTTGCAATTCATTGGAAAGTATGTTGATCTTGTGTCCTTGTGATGAAGTCCTTTGGTTTAATTTTAAATTTTGCCCGGGAGTGCAAAAGTTCAAGTGTGGGGGAATTTGATCAATCAATTTTGAGGCATTCATTATTGCTTTATATTTGGCCTAATTGATGCTAATTTGATCCAATATTATGTTTTTGGGTGTGTTCTTGATGATTGGGCCTCATTGAGCTTAGTTGTAAAAGCTTTATTAATTTTCGGATTTTAGCTCATTTTGACCTTTCTGTCTTGTTCAGGCCAATATCTTGGGCTACAAAAGTCAGATTTAGACAATCTTGGTGTCCCTGGAAAACTGAGACGAAGATCTACAATTTTTGTGTCTGATGCAATTTTTCTAATTCAGCTGGATTCAGGGCGAAATTGGGACTCAAAAGTCAAGGACGCTGTTGCTGTCATAAAGCTTGGACCTTCCCTCACTAATTTGGGCTTAACTCTCTCAATTTAAGCCCAAATAAGGCAAATTATATGTCTCTGAAAAGCTTATTCAGAGGGCGGCAGTTTGGGCCAGGGATAGATTAGGAATTACATTGTAATTTTTAGCTACAAATTAGGTTAAGGCAGAATACGAAAAGGGGGAGAGGACGGCAGCTGCTGGAGTGTTTTTTTTGGTTGTTCAGTTTTCAGATTGGAGGTAGAAACCTTTTTCTCCCTTTTCATCTTTTCTATTTTCGTTTTTCCTTCTTCTCTGCATTTTCGTAATGGCTATGGAGGGCTAAAGCTCCAATCAATCCAAGGAATTCAATGATTGTGGTTAGAGTTTTGAGTTCTCTTGTCTAATTATAAATTCTGTTTGTGTTCTTCCCTCTTCTCCTTCTTCATTTGATTTCTGATTATGATTTCAAAATTGAAGTTAGAATTAGGGTTGATTAATCTGAATCTAATGGAGAATAGATCATCGATTGATAATCTATGTTAATCAGAATTTGTTCCTAAATCAATCTTAATCAAGAATTGCGATTGTGATTCTGTTTTAGTTGATGAAATTCTAGATGATTATCTAGTTGAATTCGGATTAACAGAGGTGTATGCAACAGAATTCCATTCTCTTTGAACAATGATTAATTCTGCCACTTGAATTGAAGACCTTGGATTGGTGTCTCTTTAATTGAATTTTCTTAAAATTTGAATTCGTTTTCTGTTTTTGTAATGAACAAAACCCCCCTACTTATTGATAACTTCTAACATGCTTGAGAAATCCGAATTGGTCCTTGGGAGATGACCTAGGTTATGCACTATGCTATATTCCATTGTAAATCATAGTCTATTTTGAAGCGAGTGCGACATCGCTGATCAGTAGTCACGATGAAGTGGAAAACATATACTTATTTAATAAATAGAGATCAAGCGGAGACCATACTGTCCACGCTGTAAGTTCTTACAATTTTGTTTTCTTCTAATATCTTACACATATTATGATTTTCTCTTTTTTTTCAATGATATGGAAATTTGTATTTTCTTATTATTTTATAATGAATTTTTTTTCTAATAAATGAATTCATAATGATTAACATTATTGAAAAGAATTTATATCATTCAAACAATAAGTATTTATGTGAATTTATTATTATAAAATATAATTTAACTTGATATGTTACTTGTGATATATTATTTTAATCTTGTAAGTATTTTAAATTGTTAGACAAAATTATGGTATATGATGCTAAATTTTATCCATTTATATTTATAAATTGGTGATTTTTAAAGTTTTATTTTAAAGTATTAAATATCCACAAATATTTATAAATATCTACCTTCCTGTGAAAATTATAAATGGATACCCTTCATAGGATAGATAGAATTTAAAATTTGATTGCATATAATTTAAAATTTAAGTACATGTAATAATTAAATTTGATAGATTTATTTTTTTAGTTTTCTCTTAACTTGTTTAAATAATAAATTTTCTTATAAAATATTTTTCACATATAATTTTTTATTATATTATTTTTAAATAGTGATAAAAAAAAGTTATCAACACCAAATAATTAAATTATTATTTTCAAAATATTTTTAGCTAGAAAAAAATAATTAAATTAAATTGTCAATAACATATTGTCTACTATATTTTTTAAATGCTTAGCAACTAATTAATATAGAGTGATAATTCTTTATCAAATGAGATTATAATTTGGTTTGAACAAAATGTTTATAATTGTTAAGATTTGAATTTAGGTTTATAACCTGTGATTAATATTTAACTTTGAAATTTACAACATACATCTTATACTTCTTGTTTTAATAAAGTTTAACTTTAAATAATTTAGCTAATTTATGTAATTAAAAAAAAAGCTACGTAAGTTTTGAAAAAAACCCTTATTTGAGTGAAAAAAATCATAAATTAGAAAATAAAAATCTTTAATTATATTCTATATTTTATATAAATCAAGACATGTAAAGTAATTAAATTTAAAATTTAAAATTTAGACTAAATTATTATTTTAGTCATTTAAAAATTTACTTGATATTAATTTGATCTTTCAAATATATGTGACATCAAAATAGTCATTTAAAAATTTAAAATAACATAAAAATAATCCTTCAAAGACATATAACATTAAATTAGTCATTCAAAAGGCTGTACAAAAAGTTTTTGAGTGGGAAATTTTTTTTGGAGAGACTATTACTTTTATATTACATAATAGATAGACATAATATATTAAATATAAAATTAAATATGAAATTTAAAATTTAAAAGATATGAAACAGAGCTTCTGAAAATATAGTAACTAAAAATTAGACACAATCATTAAATTGATATAAAATTAAATTCATAATTAATGAAATAATAGAAAATATCTTTAAATAATTTTTTGGGGCAAAGAAAGGCTGCATGAAAATTGTTGAGCAGGAAAAGAAATTTTCTTGAATACAAAAAAAGTTTTTAAAGAGACTATTACTTTTATAGTATATAATAGATAATAGATAACTAAATTAAATTGTATAGTGTGTATTTCCCACTACAACTTTTAAGTGATTAGCCACTAATTACATATAGTAATAATTCTTAATTAAATGAGATTATAATTTGATCGAAACAAAATGTTTATAATTGTTAAGTTTCAAGTATAGGTCTACAACTTGTGATTGAGATTTGACTTTGAAATTCATTACATACCTCTTATACTTCTTATTTTAATAAATTTAACTTTGAATAATTTAACTTATTTATATAATTCAAAAAATAAACTACGTAAATTTTTAAAAAAAATTCTAATTTGAGTAAAAAATCATAAATTAAGAAGTTAAAAAAAAAACTCTAATTATATTCCCTATTTGACATCATAAATTTAAAATTTGAAAGATATGAAACAGACCTTCTAAAAATACAGTAACTAAAAATTAGACATAATCATTAAATTGATATAAAATTAAATTTATAATTAATAAAATCATAGAAAATACCTTTAAAAAAATTTTGGGTTCAAAGAAAAGCTGCATATAAATTGTTGAGTAAGAAAAGAAGTCTTCTTGAACACAAAAAAAGTTTTAAAGAAGTAAAAAAAAAACTCAAATTATATTCCCTATTTGACATCAGTCAAGCTACGGTTGAGTAATTAAATATAAAATTTAAAATTTAATACGAAATTATTAAATACAGAATTAAATATAAAATTTAAAACTTAAAATATATAAAAAAAGACCTTTATTAAAAATATATATAAGATTAAATTTATAATTAATAAAAATCTAATAGATACTTTTAGAAAATTTTTGGTAGATAAAAGAAGGCTTGTTGGGCAGGAAAGACAATTTTTTTGGGACTATTACTCATATATATATATATACATATATATATATATATATATATATATATTATAATAGACAATTAAATTAAATTATAAATAATGTATTTTTTACTATAACTTTTAAATGCTTAGTAACTAGTTAGTATAGAGTGATAATTCTTAATTAAATGAAATTATAATTTAATTTAAACAAAATGTTCATAATTATTAAGATTTGACTTTAGGTCTATAACTTGTGATCAAGATTTGACTTTGAAATTTACAACATATTTTTTATACTTCTTATTTTAATAAATTTTAACTTTGAATAGTTTAGCTAATTCACGTAATTAATAAAGTAAGCTATATAAATTTTAAAAAAAATTCTTAATTTGAGTGAAAAAATCATAAAAAAAACTAAAAAAAATCTCTAATTATATTCCCTATTTAGCAACAATCAACCTATATGTAGAGTAATTAAATATATAATTAAATATAAAATTTAAAATTTAATATAGAGTTCGTTAAATATAAGAATTAAATATTAAATTTAAAATTTAAATATAAAAAAATACTTTTATAAAAAGTATAATAATTAATGATTAGACATAATTATTAAATTAATACAAAATTAAATTCACAATTAATTAAAATCTAGTAGATACCTTTAAAAAAATTTTGAGAGAAAATAAGACTACATGAAAAGTTATTGAACAGGAAATAATATCTACGAATTTGACCCCAATAAGACGCCATTATTCTCTAAGACAAACTCAATCCCTACCCCACCCGGACCCTTGTCTGGAGCCTTTGTTGCAAATAGTTTAGGTGATATTTACTTCCTTGCAGGGCCCGTACAACGAGAGGAGGGGTCAAAGGGTTTTTTGGTTCTTAAATCCACCGACAAGCAGTGGAAAGAGTTGGTCTGTCCTCCTCCATTGGACCCCGATAACCATGATGATAAAGAACTCTTTGAAAGTTCGTCCTCCACAAGCTCTTCGCCAATCTTTTGGCAAGCGTAAACATTTTCCTTTACCCCCAAACCCACTATAATCTATTTTCTTTTTTTTTTAAATTTTGCATTTTACCACCCCCACTTGCATCAAAAATGAGATATGCCCTAAGTAAAGGTAAAAACATAGTTTTTCACATAAGGCACAAAATGAGCTAAAACAAAGAATAAGTAAGTAGGCTCAAGGGGGTTAAACAAGGGGAAATGATGCAAGGTTGACTATTTGGCCAAAGTAGCTAAACAAAGAAAGAAGGCCTCAATCATCTCAATACATGCATGTGAACAAGGAACTTCAAAAAGAATCAAGTCAAGTTCTAGAGCACTAACAATCATGAGTGAGATCACACAAGAAAGAAAAGAGAATGGCATAATGCAATCCATCCATTATAAGGTTCAAAATCTCACCAAGGACAAGCCTATCACAAATGATGCAACACTTTAATTCTCAATGCCAGCTTGCTACACTAAAAATGCAAGAAAAATATTTATATCATGTCATGAAACCTCTAACTAAGAATGATGAAATTACACACAACCTGTACAAACCAAGAAATTCAATGAAAAGCATGCAAAATTGATCGAAACAGAAATAAAAATGAAAACAGCAAAATAACACCGAAAACAGAAATAATGAAAACAGAAAATAGAAAATCAGAAACAGAAACAGAAACAAAAGACAGAAACAGCAAACAAAAACAGCAGAAACATAAACAGCAGTGACAGTAGAATGCTTATGACAGCAAAATTTGTATGACAGCAGAGAAGAAACTAAAAACAGCAGAAAACAGAAAATTATGCAGCAAAAACAGCAAAATAGAAACAGAAAAATAGCAAAAACAGAAACAAGAAAATAGAAACAGCAAAATTCCCTCCCCCACACTTAAATCACACATTGTCCTCAATGGAAACACAATTCAAAAGGCAAGTAGACAAGTGAAATAAAAGAGCAAGGGAAGAGAACACCCTCATCATGGTGGGAAGATTTGCACTTGGGGAAAGGTGGGCTTTGCCAAGGAGAGCTCCTCTACAGGTGCGGGGCTTGCAGGGCTCTCAAGAAAGGGCTTAAGACGGTGGCCATTAATCTTGAAACTCTTGTTGGTAGCTTCATTTGAAATCTCTACTGCACCATAAGGAAAAATGTTAGTGACAACAAAAGGACCATCCCACCTAGAACGGAGCTTACCGGGCATGAGTTTAAGGCGAGAGTTGAACAAAAGAACTTTTTGGCCAATGGAGAACTCCTTTCTAGAAATCATCTTATCATGGAAATGCTTAGTCTTTTCCTTGTAGATCCTTGAATTCTCATAAGCCTCCAAGCGAAGTTCCTCAAGTTGTTGCAATTGAAGCTTCCTCTCTGAACTTGCTTGATCAAAAGCTAAGTTACAACTCTTCACTGCCCAGTATGCACGATGCTCTATCTCCACCGGAAGGTGACATGGTTTACCAAAGACAACCCTAAAAGGAGACATCCCTATAGGTGTCTTGTAAGCAGTACGATGAGCCCAAAGAGCATCTTCTAATCGGCGGCTCCAATCCTTCCTATTCGGCTGCACCATCTTCTCCAAAATCTGCTTTATCTCTCGGTTAGAAACCTCGGCCTGCCCGTTAGTTTGGGGATGATACGCTGTAGACACTCTATGCACGACCCCATACTTCCGAAACAAAGCCTCCATGGTCCGGTTACAAAAATGAGTCCCTTGGTCACTAATGATAGCGCGAGGTACTCCAAACCTGCAAAATATGTTAGACCTGACAAAATCCACAACAACTCGAGCATCATTAGTCCTGGTGGCCTTAGCTTCCACCCATTTAGAAACATAATCAACCGCAAGCAAAATATAAGCAAAACCAAAAGAAACAGGGAAAGGGCCCATAAAATCGATACCCCAAACATCAAAGACCTCGCAGAAAAGAATGGGCTGCTGGGGCATCTCCTGCCTGCGAGTAATGGCCACACCTGCTCTTTGGCACTGCTCACAAGTACTGAAAACCTTATATGCATATCTCTGAAAATGGTAGGCCAGTAGAATCCAGAATCCAGCACCTTCCTAGCGGTCCGCTGTGGTCCAAAGTGTCCTCCGATTGGAGAGGCATGACAAAAGTGAAGAACTGATTGGATCTCATGGTCAGGTATGCATCTGCGAATCACCTGGTCACTACAAAATTTCCACAAATATGGATCATCCCACACATAATATTTAGCATCACTCTTAAGTTTAGCTTTCTGTGACCTAGATGCATGAGGGGGGAAAATAGATGCAACCAAGTAATTAACTAAATCAGCAAACCAGGGGGAAAGTGGGGTATCATGCAGCTGCATGAGCTGCTCATCTGGAAAATCATCTCTGATAGGAGAAGGATCAGTAGCCCGTTCAATCCTGCTCAAATGATCGGCCACCAAATTCTCTGCGCCACTTCTATCTCTGATCTCCAAATCAAACTCCTGGAGAAGTAGCATCCATCTAATCAATCGAGGCTTCGAATCTGCCTTCGTCAACAGGAACTTTAAGGCTGCATGATCAGTAAAAATAACCACTTTAGAGCCAAGCAAATATGATCTAAACTTATCAAGTGCAAATACAATGGCAAGCAACTCTTTCTCAGTGGTAGTATAGTTAGCCTGTGCAGCATCTAAAGTTCGAGAAGCATATGAAATGACATGAGGTAATCTGCCAACTCGCTGGGCTAGGACAGCTCCCACTGCATAGTTAGATGCATCACACATGAGTTCAAAAGGAAGTGTCCACTCGGGTGGCTGAATGATGGGAGTGGTGGTCAAGGCTGTTTTCAGGCAATCAAAAGCCTCTCTGCACCTATCATCAAAATCAAAAACAATATCTTTCTGCAACAAGTTAGACAGTGGAAGGGCCTTTTTGCTAAAATCTTTAATGAACCGCCTGTAGAAACCTGCATGGCCAAGAAAAGAACGAACCTCTCGCACGCAAGAGGGGTAAGGCAACTGGGAAATAACATCAATTTTAGCAGGATCTACCTCTATACCCTTCTGAGAGATGATATGGCCTAAGACTATGCCCTGTTCAACCATAAAATGACACTTCTCATAATTAAGAACAAGGTTAGTCTCAATGCAGCGATGCAAAACTCTATCCAGACTGTCCAAACATACATCAAAGGAGGAACCATAAACAGTAAAATCATCCATAAACACCTCAATGCAATCCTCTAAAAAGTCTGAAAAGATACTTACCATACATCGCTGGAAAGTTCCAGGGGCATTGCATAGGCCGAAAGGCATCCTCCTATAGGCAAAAGTGCCAAAGGGGCAGGTGAATGTGGTCTTCTCCTGGTCCTCTGGTGCTATGTGGATCTGGAAATAACCTGAAAAGCCATCGAGAAAACAGTAGTACGATTTTCTAGCCAAGCGCTCAAGCATTTGATCAATAAAGGGCAAGGGAAAATGATCCTTTCTGGTTGCTTGGTTGAGCCGCCTGTAATCAATACAAACTCTCCAACTACTCTGCACTCTAGTAGGAATCAGCTCATCGCGATCATTTTTCACTACTGTGAATCCTGACTTCTTTGGAACCACTTGAACTGGACTCACCCAAGCACTATCTGATATAGGATAGATGATGCCAGCTTGCAGAAGCTTGGTCACCTCTTTCTTTACCACATCCAGGATCAAAGGGTTGAGACGCCTCTGTGGTTGTCTCACGGGCTTAGCACCATCCTCAAGCAGTATCCTGTGCATGCACATGGAAGGACTAATGCCAGGAATGTCAGCCAAGGTCCATCCGATAGCTCTCTTATGCTTTTTCAATATTTGCAACAACCTCTCCTCCTGCTCACCATGGAGGTTAGTAGAAATGATCACTGGCAGCTTCTTGTCATCCTCTAAGTATGCATACTTAAGGTGCTGTGGAAGTTGCTTAAGCTCCAGTGTAGGTGGCTGAACTGAACTACAGATGGAAGTATCCTGGTGGTAGGAACTGTGTCTACAACCTGTAACCTTACACAATCCAAACTGCTATATTCTGACTCCATGGAATTCGCAGCTACACCACCATCAAACTGTTCAGAACCTGTAAAATCTGCATCAAAATCATCATGTAAACAGGATGCAATCTCAGTACAAACACTGCACATTTCAGACCCAATACAAGTAGAACAAGTGTAAATATCATCGAAATCATCAAAATCTGGGAAATCAACAGCAAGGAACTCAGACAGGTTATCATCAACTATATCAGCTAGCAAATCTATATGGAAAACAGAATGCTCCTCCATGGGATGCTTCATGGCATCCAAAATGTTAAATCTGACCACACTATCTCCAAACTCCATGGAAAGAGTGCCTGCATGGACATCAATTTTGGTTCTGGCAGTTTTGAGGAAAGGTCTACCAAGAATGATGGGAGCTTTGCTGGATTCGGATTCTCCATCCATATCCAGAATGTAGAAGTCTGCAGGAAAAATCAAATCATTTACTCTAACAAGGACATCCTCAATGAGTCCAGCAGGATATGCATTACTCCTGTTTGCTAACTGAATGATGACTCCTGTATTCTGCAAGGGTCCAAGAGCAAGAGAGTTGAACACTGACTTAGGCATAACATTAATTGAAGCACCTAAATCCAACATGGCATTTTCGAATTTGCTACTGCCTATGGTGCATGGAACAGTAAAAATTCCAGGATCCTTGCATTTTTGGGGCATTGTAGGCTGTATAAGTGCAGACACATTTCTTCCCATGCTGATCTTCTCATTTCCCTTTAGTCTCCTTCTATGAGTACACAAATCCTTAAGAAACTTGGCATATCTTGGAATTTGCTTGATTGCTTCAATGAGAGGAATATTCACCTCAACCTTCCGAAATGTCTCCAAGATTTCCCTATCTGTATCAGTCTCAAAAGTCTTCTTAAGTTGCACAACTCTCTGAGGGAATGGTAGTGAGATGGACTGCTCAGCAGTAACTACAGGAATGGGGCCAGAATCTGTTTTCTTATTTTTGCTGCCACACGAAATTTCTGGTATGGCTTGTTTCTCCTTATCTGATTCATGTTGCAACCCACAGTTTGGTGCATCAACAGTCTTACCAGATCTTAGAGTGATGGCACTCACATTTCTTGGATTCACCACAGTTTGTGCAGGAAGTTTATCAGAATCTTGTGACTGTAATTGATTCATAGAACTAGCAAGTTGTCCAATCTGATTCTCCAAGTTCTGAATGGTAGCTTCTGTCCTCTGCTGGAACTGCAAGTTGTTCACTGCCATCTGTTTCATCAATTCCTCCAAGGTTGGCTCGGATTTAGGAGGGGCATTACTTGGCTGCTGCATATTTTGCTGCTGCATGAAAGGTGGCTGATATGGTCTGCTAGGTCCTGCAGTGGACTGGAAGGGTAGCTGCTGCTGATGCTGCTGCTGACTAAATTGAGTAGAAGCAGGCTGTGTAGAGGTATTTCCCCACCTCAGATTTGGATGATTTCTCCAGCCTGGGTTATATCTGTTGGAGGACAAATCGTAGCTCTGTTGTTGCTGCTGATGAGGCCTATTATTGTAGATGTTTGCTGCATAGGCCTGGGGGGTACCATCAGTATCAACCTCTTGTAATGTAGGGCAGGCATCTGTTGGATGATCAGCAGAAATGCAGATTCCACACACTCTGGCAGGAGCTACTGCAGCAGGTTTCTGTTGTTGAGTCACAGCCAATTGCCTCACCAAGGATGCAAGGTCATCAATTTTGCTTTCCAATTTTCTGTGATCTGCAGCATAAGTTGCCTCAATCTCGTGGACACCTCTACTCAATACCACTGAGTTACTTCTGGTGCCAAACTGTTGGGAATTAGTGGCCATATTCTCAATCAATTCTCTTGCAGCCATAGGGGTCTTGTCTACCAATGCTCCTCCACTAGCAGCATCAATCATGCTCCTATCCATAGGCAGCAAACCTTCATAAAAATACTGGATTAGTAACTGGTCACTAATCTGATGGTGAGGACAGCTAGCACACATCTTCTTGAATCTTTCCCAGTATTCAGACAATGGTTCTCTGTCAAACTGCCTGATGCCACATATCTCTTTTCGGATTGATGCAGCCCTTGATGCAGGAAAGAATTTCTCCAAAAACAGCCTCTTAAGATCATTCCAGCTAGTGACAGATCTTGGATGCAAATAATACAGCCAGTCCTTAGCAGCGTCCTGTAATGAAAAAGGGAATGCTCTAAGTTTGATGTGATCTTCTGAGATGCCTTGAGGCTTCATGGTAGAACACACAATGTGGAACTCCTTGAGGTGCTTATGAGGATCTTCTCCTGCATGACCATTGAACTTAGGCAGCAAATGAATCAATCCAGATTTAAGTTCAAATGGAACATCAACATCAGGATATTGAATGCATAAAGACTGATATGTAACATCAGGAGCAGCCAGCTCCTTCAAGGTTCTATTATCCATAATCTCAATATGCTCAGTAGAATTAGAATTAAAAGATGGATCAATGTCAGAAAGTGCAGAATCAGAAAATTCAGAAGCAGAATCACTAGTATGATAAGTATGTGAAGAATCACTACTTCCTATATGCTCGGCAAATGCAGAATCAAATCTATTGAACCTATGCAAGGTATGAAAAGTCCTATCTATCTCAGGATCAAAATTATGCAAATAACCATGATTAGACCTAGTCATATAACATGGAAAACTCAAAAAACACAAAATCAAGCAAAATTGACTAGCAAAACAAAAAATGCACTAAAATAAACCTAATTGACCTATCAAATGATTTTTAAAAATTATGGGACCACCACACACTAAAAACTACACAAAAAGGGAACTTAAAAATGCAATAAAAAATATTCAAAAATTGAAAAAGTGGTCTAAACGATGGAATTTGGCTTAAAAGTGAGTGACCTTAGTATACTAAGCCTTTCTTAAAATGCCCTTTTCCTTCAAGGGAACAAGTCTCACCTCAATCTAAAATTTGGCCCTTTTTCCAAAAAATTATAAAACTGCCCAGAAACCTTACCAAATGATGGAAATTGGCTAAAATCTGAGTACCTGATCCCTAAAGGGATCACTTTGCTCCAAATGATGTTTTACCCTTGGGGACCAAATTTCAGCTCAATCAAAGTTGGCCAGATTGTGCTGTTGGACTGTAAAAACCAATGGAACAGTAACAGAAACCAATGGACTACAAAATGCAATGTAGCAGAATCCAATGAAAACAGTAATTATGCAGCAAAGAATGCACTTAATACAACTACAAGAGTGTAGCAGAATGCAGAATCAGTAGCAGTAAAATCAGCAGCAGAATCAGTAGAAAAATAGCAAAATGCACTTAATGAATGCAGAGAAATTAGCAACTATTAGGAACTCCTAATAAACCTAAGAAACCGAAAATAGGTCCCCGGCAACGGCGCCAAATTTTGATCAGCGATGTCGCACTCGCCTCAAAATAGACTAGGATTTACAATGGAATATAGCATAGTGCATAACCTAGGTCATCTCCCAAGGACCAATTCGGATTTCTCAAGCATGTTAGAAGTTATCAATAAGTAGGGGGGTTTTGTTCATTACAAAAACAGAAAACGAATTCAAATTTTAAGAAAATTCAATTAAAGAGACACCAATCCAAGGTCTTCAATTCAAGTGGCAGAATTAATCATTGTTCAAAGAGAATGGAATTCTGTTGCATACACCTCTGTTAATCCGAATTCAACTAGATAATCATCTAGAATTTCATCAACTAAAACAGAATCACAATCGCAATTCTTGATTAAGATTGATTTAGGAACAAATTCTGATTAACATAGATTATCAATCGATGATCTATTCTCCATTAGATTCAGATTAATCAACCCTAATTCTAACTTCAATTTTGAAATCATAATCAGAAATCAAATGAAGAAGGAGAAGAGGGAAGAACACAAACAGAATTTATAATTAGACAAGAGAACTCAAAACTCTAACCACAATCATTGAATTCCTTGGATTGATTGGAGCTTTAGCCCTCCATAGCCATTACGAAAATGCAGAGAAGAAGGAAAAACGAAAATAGAAAAGATGAAAAGGGAGAAAAGGTTTCTACTCCAATCTGAAAACTGAACAACCAAAAAAAACACTCCAGCAGCTGCCGTCCTCTCCCCCTTTTCGTATTCTGCCTTAACCTAATTTGTAGCTAAAAATTACAATGTAATTCCTAATCTATCCCTGGCCCAAACTGCCGCCCTCTGAATAAGCTTTTCAGAGACATATAATTTGCCTTATTTGGGCTTAAATTGAGAGAGTTAAGCCCAAATTAGTGAGGGAAGGTCCAAGCTTTATGACAGCAACAGCGTCCTGACTTTGAGTCCCAATTTCGCCCTGAATCCAGCTGAATTAGAAAAATTGCATCAGACACAAAATTGTAGATCTTCGTCTCAGTTTTCCAGGAGACACCAAGATTGTCTAAATATGATTTTTGTAGCCCAAGATATGGCCTGAACAAGACAGAAAGGTCAAAATGAGCTAAAATCCGAAGAATTAATAAAGCTTTTACAACTAAGCTCAATGAGGCCCAATCATCAAGAACACACCCAAAAACATAATATTGGATCAAATTAGCATCAATTAGGCCAAATATAAAGCAATAATGAATGCCTCAAAATTGATTGATCACTCTCCCCAAAGCTTCATGGGATGAGAATATGTCTTAGTTATTTGTTGTTGTTTCCCTTAGATGAAAGTTTAGTTCCTTTTGTTGTAATTTGACTTTTTGGTCCAACAGACATTCTTAACTAGTTTTCGTGATTCGAGAGGCCTAGAGATATTTGTGTGAACCCAAGCTCACCCCAAAGCTTCAAGGAATGAGAATATATCTTGGTTATTCATTATTGTTTCTCTTAGACGAAAGTTTGCCCCCTTTGGTCTAACTTAGACTTTGTCATCAAACAGACAAACTTAGCTAGTTTTCGTAATTCAAGAAGCTTAGAAGATATTTGTGTGACTCCAAGCTCCACCCAAAGCTTCAAGGGATGAAAATATGTCTTGGTTATTTGTTGTTGTTTCTCTTAGAAGAATGTTTGGTTCCTTTGGATTTATCTTTGACATTTTAGCAAACAGACAAGCTTGCCAGTTTTCATGATTCGAGACGCCTAGAGTATGTTTGTGTGACGCCAAGTACTCCCCAAAACTTCAATGGATGAGAATATGTCTAAGTTATACGTTGTTATTTCTCTTAGACGAAAGTTTGGTTCCTTTTGGTCTAATTTGACTTTCTGGTCAAATAGACAAACTTAGCCAGTTTTTGTGATTCGAGAAGTTTAGAAGATGTTTGTGTGACCCCAAGTGCTCCCCGTAGCTTGAAGGGATGAGAATATATCTTGGTTATTCATTGTTGTTTCTCCTAGATGAAAGTTTGCTTCCTTTTGGTCTAACTTTGACTATATCGTCAACCAGACAAACATAGCTTGTTTTCATAATTCGAGAAGCTTAAAAGATGTTAGTGTGACTCCAGGCTCTCCCCAAAGCTTTAAGGGATGTGAATATGTGTTAGTTATTCGTTGTTATTTCTCTTTGACGAAAGTTTGCTTCCTTTTTGTCTGACTTTGACTTTTTAGTCAAACGGGCAAACTTAAGTATTATTCATCATTCGAGAGGCCTAGAGATGTTTATATGACCCCAAGCTCTCCCCAAAGCTTCAACGGATGAGAATATGTCTTGGTCATTTGTTGTTGTTTCTTCTCTTAGATGAAAGTTTACCTCCTTTAGTTTTATCTTTGACTTTTTAGTCAAACAGAATAACGTAGCACATTTTCGTGATTCAAGAGGCCTAAAGAATGTTTGTGTGACCCCAAGCTCTCCCCGAAAGCTTCAAGGGATGAGAATATGTCATGGTTATTCGCTGTTGTTTCTCTTAGACGAAAGTTTAGTTCCTTTTGGTCTATCGTTGACTTCTTGGTCAAATGAACAAACTTAGGGAGTGTTTGTGATTTGAGAGGCCGAGAGGATATTTGTGTGACCTTAAGGTCTTCCCAAAGTTTTATGGGATGAGAATATGTCTTGTTTATTTGTTATTGTTTCTCTTAGACGAAAGTTTGCTTCCTTTTGGTCTAACTTTGACTTTATGTTCAAACAGACAAACTTAGCCTATTTTCGTAATTCGAGAAGCTTAGAAGATGTTAGTGTGACTCCAAGCTCTCCCCAAAGCTTCAATAGATGTGAATATGTGTTAGTTATTCGTTGTTGTTTCTCTTTGATGAATGTTTGGTTCCTTTTAGTCTATCATTGACTTTTTCGTCAAACGGACAAACATAGTGAGTTTTTGTGACTTGAGAGGCCTAGTGGATGTTTCTGTAAGCCTAAGCTCTCCCCAAAGCTTCATTAGATGAGACTATGTCTTGGTTATTTGTTGTTGATTCTGTTAGACAAAAGTTTGCTTCCATTTAGTCTAACTTTGACTTCATGGTCAAACAAACAAACTTAGCCAATTTTCGTGAGTCGAGAAGCTTAGAAGATATTTGTGTGACTCCAAGCTCTCCCCAAAGCTTCAAGGGATAAAATAAGTCTTGGATATTCATTGTTGTTTCTCTTAGATAAAAGTTTGGTTCCTTTTGGTCTATCACAGACTTTTTGGTCAAATGGATAAACTTAGTGAGTTCTTGTGATTTGAGAGGCCTAGAGGATGTTTGTGTAAGCCTATGCACTCCCCAAAGCTTCAAGAGATGAGAATATGTCTTGGTTATTCGTCGTTGTTTCTATTAGACGAAAGTTTGGTTCCTTTTGGTCTAATTTGACTTTTTTCCAATCAGACAAACCTAGCCAGTTTACGTTATTCGAGAGACCTAGAGGATTCTGTGTGGCCTCAAGCTCTCCTCCAAGCTTTAAAGGGTGAGAATATGTGCTGGTTATTCATTGTTGTTTCTCTTAGAAGAAAGTTTGGTTCCTTTCGGTCTAACTTTGACTTTATGGTCAAATGGACAAACTTAACTAGTTTTCATGAGTCGAGGGGCCTAGAGAAAATTTGTGTGATCCCAAGCTCTCCCCAAAGCTTCATGGGATGAGAACATGTCTTTGTTATTCGTTGTTGTTTCTCTTAGACGAAAGTTTGGTTCCTTCGGGTCTATCTTTGACTTTTTAGTCAAATGAACAAACTTAGCGAGTTTTTTGTGATTCGAGAGGCCTAGTTGATGTTTGTGTGACGCCAAGCTTTCCCCAAAGCTTCAAAGGATGAGAATATGTCTTGGTTATTCGTTATTGTTTCCTTTAGATGAAAGTTTGGTTCCTTTTGGAAAAATTTATCTTTTTAGTCAACCAGACAAACTTAGCCAGTTTTCGTGATTTAAGAAGCTTAGAGAATGTTTGTGTGACCCCAAACTCTCCCTAAAGCTTCAACGGATGAGAATGTGTCTTGGTTATTCATTGTTGCTTCTCTTGGACGAAAGTTTTGGTTCCTTTTGGTCTATCACTGAGTTTTTCGTCAAATGGACAAATTTAGCAAGTTTTTGTGATTTGAGAGGCCTCGATGATGTTCGTGTGAGCCCAAACTCTCCCCAAAGCTTCAAGGGATGAGAATATATCTTAGTTATTCGTTATTGTTTCTCTTAGACAAAAGTTTGGTTTCTTTTGGAATAATTTGACTTTTTGGTCAATTAGACTAACTTAGCCAGTTTTCGTGATTCAAGAAGCTTAGAGGATGTTTGTGTGACCCCAAGCTCTCCCCAAAGCTTCAAGGGATGAGAATATGTCTTGGTTATTCGTTATTACTTCTCTTAGACAAAAGTTTAGTTCCTTTTGGTCTATCATTGACTTTTGGTCAAATGGACAAACTTAGCAAGTTTTTTTTGATTTGAGAAGCCTAGAGGATGTTTGTGTGACCCTAAGCTCTTCCCAAAGCTTCAACGGATGATAATTTGTCTTGGTTATTCGTTATTGTTTCTCTTAAATGAAAGTTAAGTTCCTTTGGGTCTATATTTGAATTTTTGTTGAAACAAAAAATTGTAGCAAGTTTTCGTGATTTGAGAGGTCTAGAGGAGGTTTATGTTGATGCAAATGAAGTTACGGCGTTAAAGAATCCAGTCCAAGTTCCAGTTGGTCCAATTACAAGAGCTCGGGCAAAGAAATTCAAGGAAACACTCAACGGGCTGATTCAAGAAATCTGGTCTCAATCAAATTTATTGTCCATTGAGCATAGCCCACATTTTCAACAAAGAAGCATCAATGTGATTCAAATTCTAGAA
>NSJW01000162.1:600000-783330 GCA_019955255.1 Castanospermum australe
TGGTACTCATGAAATTTGAAGATCATACCACTAGAAAAGAAAATTAATTCACAATAATAGGAAAAAAAGAATTCATTGACACCATGGAGTATAATCTTTCTTTTAAACGACATGGGTTACACAAGTAGAAACATGAATAATTACATTATAGCTCAAGGCAGATATACGTAATTTAATTTGGATATAACTTTCTACAGAATTTCATAATATACTCTTTTTTAGACCATCTCTATTGTTGATTCATTCAACTTTCAACACAAGCCAGTACTTGATGGGGGCAAAGGCAGCCTCAATACCAACGGGGCCCGCTTAAAATGAAAAAAAGAAAATGAACACTACACTAGCAACCAGCCCCACGAAAGCTATACTCAACAATCTCAAATAATTCAGGTTCAGCATGACTAGGTTAGACCCACGTTCATTTGGGAGAATGATAGTATACCAAGCTTATGTAAGACTATCTGACGACCGAAAAAAGAAAACAGCTTATCTAAGACTATGTCAGTCTTTCATCATCCAGCACACCAATTGAACATACGAGTCCTGCTCTTAACTTTGTCATATGCTATAGAAAGTGAGCACAACCAGTCATAGCTAATGACTTCTCCCCTTGCCTATAAATAGGTCTAACTCACTCGGGTATGAATTTTGAATAATTCTATATCCTCGTAACACATTATGTTAATAATTTTGTAATTAGTAAATGAATAAAATATTAAATATATTTCAAATTTTAAAAATAATAAATACTTTTATTTTTTTATTTAATCTTTCTATATTATCTATTAGGAGAATTATTAAGAGAATGAGTTACGAGAATATAGGATTACTCATGAATTTTTGGCCTACTACTCGTATCTTCACCCACCCCAAACTACTTAGTCATGTCCAATAGCTAAACTATAGGGCTTTTTTGGCACCTTGAATAAAATTAGAAAATATAAGTTATCCTATTCAGCATTATACGACATTTGCTGCATACACAAGATAATATAAGCTTATTTAGATGGGATTTTTTATACTGTATTTGAAATGAGATATTCCTGAATGGTACAAGAAGCTATGCGGAGCCTGGAATTTTTTCTAAGGGCAAAGACTAATTTTACTTTTTAATGTTTTTAGGAGACTAAATATATAATTATATTTATATTAAAAGAAAATTTTCAACATATTTTTATAATTTTTAAAGAAATTTTAAAAGTTAGGGTGCTATGGCCTCCACCAATCCCCTGTCTTCCACCCTTAAGCCATTGAATGACCGACAGTGTATTAAACCCTTCTATAATTTGCTATCAGGTGCATGAAACAAGAGTCTAAGAAGTCATCTATGTATAATAACTAAAAAAACAAACTTTGAATACTTGGGTTACGCTCGGTCTCATGGTAAAACCACGTGTTTTGAAAACATCGAACTCTATCTATCCAATGTTACGATAATTATCATTTTTTCAACCCCCAAGGAAATAAGCAAGACTCCAATTGTCCATGATCACACCCGCAAACGGGCACACACAGCACAGCCACGAACACTACTAACTAAAAAAATATTCTTAGGTGCTGAGGGAGTAAAAGATTTTTCTGACTTTATGTTATTTAGGGTATATTATTATTTGGTATGTTTGTGTCATCCATGAAAATTTATTTTTTAATTTTATCCTTAATAAATATATATTTAATAATAATTATATTAATTTTATGAATTATTAATATCTTTAAAAATTTTAAATTAAATAAATAATAATGACATATAAAATTGATAAGATTAATATTAAATAACATATAATAACATAAGTAAAAGCAAATGACACAAAAAGACAAAAAATGTTTTATTCCATCAATACTCAAGAAAAACACATGTGCAGTCCCCAACCTTTTTTTAACCTCACTATAAATGTAAATGAATGTCAATAGTAATAAAATTCATTAATGCTATATTTGAATTGAGATTAAAGAAAAAAAATAAAATAAAAATTTATTATAAGTCTCTACCTTATTTAAAATTTTTATATAAAAAAAATAAAAATAAAAATTTTTACATAATCTTTCACAACTCTCTTTTATTAATTTTTATAAATATTTTAAAATTTTTATAATTTAAAATTTTTTAAATAATTTAAAATATTTAAATAAACAAAATATCAATTTAATTAATTTTTTAATTTTATTTTTTTTCTCTCTTCATTGTCTTTAAATTTTTTTTTTTTTAAACTCTCAAACATAACCTACCATAAAAGAATGTGGCTTACTTACAGTGATTAGGATAAAGTGA
The DNA here is from genome assembly GCA_019955255.1 of Castanospermum australe. Lineage (NCBI taxonomy): Eukaryota > Viridiplantae > Streptophyta > Magnoliopsida > Fabales > Fabaceae > Castanospermum > Castanospermum australe. Next base: position 602,270 of record NSJW01000162.1, read on the forward strand.
TTCTTTATTTTTTGATAATTAAACAGGAAAATTGCACTGGGATCACTCTAAGAATAGTGACTCCCAAAAAATTAAAAAGCAAAAGATGACGCAGTTGTGATGGTGGGGAATTCCAGAAATGAACCCCAAGTTGCATGTTACAAATTTAAACAGACAAACATGTATTTCAACCAAACGACAAGTAACGTCACCTGGAGTCTCATCGTCCAGCACTGTGTTCATCACGTTAATGGAGTTCGCGTCTTGGAGTGGGCCCCACTCCGTCCACGCGTCCTCCCCAAAATGAAGGTCCGCAAACAGAGCAATCTTCAACCCTGCACCTGCCCGCATCCAAATCTGCCTCTCCGCCGCAGCAGCTCGTTCTAATCCGAACTCGATGGTTGGCGCCACCGGCTGATCCCGGCGGCGGCGGTGGCCGAAGTGGTGGTGGGATGATCCGACGGCGGAGGAGAGAGAGAGAAACAAGAGGGGCAAAATCGCCAACCACCTACTTGGAGGCGTTTCCATTGTGGGAAGAAAGAGAGTAGAAAGTCATGAATGAAAGGAAAAGGGGGAGGGTGCATTTCATTAATATGATGATGATGCATTATTATCATGCAGGTGACGCGAATAATGTGAATCAGATCGACACAAATGTGGGCACTTCGGCACGGCAATTTTGGAGTGTTTAGAGACCCAATGACAGCAACGCCCTCGCCATTGTAATTGCCGTCGTCTCCTGTAATTAGAATCATACTAGACGTTCCCATTTAAATTCTCTGCCTCTTTTTTTTATTCTTAATTTTGTTTCATTAATTAAGTGTTAATATATATATATAATCGTATGCTGATGTTTTGAGAAAAAAAAAGTATATTTATTCGAACAACTTAAATTACCATTTTTATTTCAATAACATGGATATATTTGGATAATCTATGCAAACACGAGTAGAAGGTACCGTAGTATATTCCGTGGCATTACCTGTCCAAGTTAATAAGAATAGAACATTGTGTTGGACTCTTCCTTGTCACAATCAACGGTTGATAGACGAAATTCGGAACAAGGTACACTTATGATTCCGTGTTTGAAAATGAGATTTTAACAATTTTTGATCGCTCTTAATAAAAAATTAAATCAACAACTTGCTTAAAATTAAAAATAAATTAAGTGAGAATGCTCGTAAACATTAAAAAGGGAGATCCATGAACCTTTCTACTAATAATTTTTCTTTTAGTTTAAATTATTAAGTGAAATAAAAATTTTAGTATAATTTCATTTATTTCTCTTTATATACATACAGAAGTAAAGACTTGCAAGATATGAATATGAATATTAAATATGACACTAATATGATATTTTTAAAAAAATTAAAATACAAATATAACACAAGATATGACATCATATATATATATATATATATATATGTCATAAAACATAAAAAAATAAAAATAAAAAAATCAACATTTATAAAATTCTTATGATGTCTTACAATTATTGAAATACAAATTATAAGAAACAAAATTTATAGAATCAGGTTAGGTGGTGTTTGAAAAATATCTTATATGGTATTTGATACAAATATATATCTGTTGAGGCTTGGCACAAACAAAATTTATTGATTAAGTGCATGGTTGAGGTAGCAAAAGTTCATTTGAAGGAAAAAAGCATGCTTTGAAAGTTGTGTTACCATGTTTGGCAATCACAAGACATAATTGTTTCTTACTTCAAACCAAAGTTTTAGTTAATGTAACATTTTGTTGCTTTTGCATTGCAATAAAAGTTAGTTGATGAAACTTTAATATTTTTAACTTTGATATTTCTTTTTTACAGTTTATTTTATCTTTTTCTCCTATACCTTAACTTATATCCTTTTTAGTAATTATATATTCAAAAGTGATTTTGATCAATACTATCTAAATAATATTTATTTTATCAAAATTAATTTTCAAATAAAATTTTTCAAACATACGTCACATTACTCCAAACTCGCTTCTGACCAAAATCAAGTTTGCAAAATTAAGTTCATCCGAAATTAAGTTTGTAAAATCTAATCAAAACACACACTAAATCAATAAATCAGACATCCTACCTCACTTTCACTCTCACTCTCACTCTCAGATACCCAAAATTTAAGTACACTCAATTCTCACTCACAAATAACTCTCTACCTCTCACATCGCTTCACACACACATACACACTCACATGGTTGCTTCTCACACACAATTTTTCTACAGCAAACACACTCGGTACAAAGGCACATTTAATTTAACTGCCACTCGCTCTAATTTATTTTCGTTCAACCTCTCTAACTCTGTTTCCTACTCTAACACTGAACTTGAATCCCACGCTCATTCAAACACATGCACATTGCATAGCAGTTTAAAAGACTAAGTGCATATTTGGTATGGGATAAAAATGGTGATAAAATTTTCATGAATGAGTTTTTAATAAAAAATTATATACAAAACTCATTCATAAAAAATTTATCATAATTTTTGCCCTTATACCAAACATACATTAAGAAGGCAAATTCTTTTGAAACTTTGCCCTTCACTTTTTTTCGTATAACTCTTATTTCTTTATATATATATATATATTATTTCTATTTTACAATTTAAGTCAATAATTCCAACAATCTCCACTTTGACTTAAATTGTATAACACCACACAAATAAACTTAATTGCAAGTACTAGCAAATTTCCAGCACATTAGCAAATGTTATTTTTTGCTTGGATGTAACAAACTCGATCTTTTCTCATAATTTCAGAGTTCACCTTCATTAAATCTTTTAACTAAACCTTAATTAGATGAACCTGTACATATTATTACTACTTTTTTCTCCCTTCATAATCTATTACAGATTAGTTACAGTTAGTTAAGTTGTTAAAAGTTAGTTAGTTTTCTGTTATTTGTTAGTTTAGTTGTTAAGTAGAAACTGTCTGTATATATACCAGTTAAGTTAATGCATTTCACTGTGATATTTGGGGGCCATATCATGAGCCCACATATGCTGGTCAGCGTTATTTTCTAACTTTGCTGGATGATCATAGTTGATTTACTTTGACATTTTTATGCAAACGAAAGCTGAAGCTCCTGAGTTGATAATTGAGTTCTTTGCTTATGTTGAAACTCAGTTTAAGACTATTATTAAAGCCATTAGGTCTGACAATGCCAAAGAGTTAGCATTATCTGAATTTCGTAAAGAGAACTAGAAAAGGGAACAATTCATCAATTCAGCTGTATTCAAAGGCCAGAATAGAACTCAGTAGTTGAATGCAAGCACCAACATCTCTTGAATGTGTCAAGATCACTGTATAACGGGAACTTGACTGCCTGATGATAAAATTGAGGCTCTATATGAGTAGTTGTTTGTAGAACAAAGTGTTCATAGGAAGGCGAGAGTTTATGGTATGAAAGGTAGTCTGATATAGGATATGGACTGGAGGAAGGTTTTGAAATTAGTTTGCAATGGTAATCTTTAAGGTAGGATGGTGGATGGGCTGGTCTAGAGGATTTTCTGGTTGTTTGTGTTTGGTGTATGGGTTAGGGAAGTCTTGTAATGGGTTCTACAGGTGTTGTTGGTTCTGTATACTAATCCAGCTTACCACGAATGGAGGAAACATATTGAAATCGATTGCCATTTTATAAGGGAAAAGGAAGACCAAGGACTGACCAAACCGGTTCATGTCAACACTCTCCATCAGCTGGCCGATAGTCTCACAAAACAGACATTATCCCCAGTTTCCCATATTGTTGTCCTAGATGGGAGTCAAAAATATTTTCCTACCATCTTATGGAGGAGTATTATAGGTTAGTAACAATTAGTTAAGTTGTTAAAAGTTGGTTAGTTTTATGTTATTTGTTAGCTTAGTTGTTAAGCGGAAACTCTGTGTATATACCAGTTAAGTTAATGCATTTCACAAGTTTTTCACCATTTTCACTCTGATACAAATCTAATGTAATCACCATACCACTACTAATCGTACTCCACTTCTTGCAGAATAACCAAAGCCCAAAAAATTCAATCTACCCAACGAGATTAAATTCTTTTTAGAAGTGCCGAAACATATATTACATCATCAAGTGTCTTTACAGTACCATCATGTAATTTAATTTTTACTCTATACTTTCCAAGAATATTCAATCCATCGCTATCAATAAGCTTCACAACTCCACGATCACAAGCATAAAACGTCTCCAACAACGCTTTATTTGAACAAATATGATTGGAGCATGCCGAATCTAAAAGCCAATCATCACTCTCAAATTACTATTACCTTCTTCAGTCATTAGGACATTGTCATCTTTATAAAGATCATATTGAGCAACTGCAGCTACCTCATTATCCTTCTTTTTGCTCTTCTTGAAATCTTTCATATCAATTATCATCTTATTACAATATAATTGAATGTGATCCATCTCATGACACTAATAACACTTTTGGTCTGTAATCAATTGTTGACCTTAGACTTGACTTCCTCTATCATAATTGCCATCACTTGATTTGCTCGTCATGCTAAGTAATACAAAGCCTCCATCAAATCTTCAAGTAGTCATCAGTCCCTGGAAGCAAATTTCTGTTTGTGGAGGCTTTGGGTTCAATGGAACTCTGCTTTGTTTGTGTTCACCATTTTAATTTGAATATTATAATTGATAAGAGAACATCATGATGAAGTTATTTAGGCTGATTCCTTTTCTCATTTGAACTTTGTGACCTATTCATGACTTTAGTAGGCGTTGTTTTATCTATGAAATTGATGGTTTCTGGACCTATAATGCTCTCTCTGTAGAATGTCTAATATGCATGTCTCTGAGAATTTGACTGACACCTTTTTGAGCCCCTTGATATCTATTTTCTTTTGCTCAATCTTCTTCTTGCAACCATTATGTATGCTCTGGTTATAACTACAAATTAAACTATATATGTTGGTAGTTTTATGACTGGTTGGCATTAAGACATAATTTTTGGATATTTTCATTTTCTTTGTACCAGCGAACAATATTGTGTTTTGGTTGTGTCTATGTTGATCTTATATCTTTAGGAGTGAGTTTGGTCCATACTGAAAATTATGAGGCATAATGAATTAGACATAATATATTCACAGCCGAGTAAACTCTCATTTTAACTCTTTAAAAGATTTAAGTGTCATTACTTTGGTCATTTAAAGATTTTTTACATCAATTTAGTCTCTGAATCATAGAAAGTGAAATCAAAATCGTCTTTCAATTTAGTTTCTGAATCATAGAACGTGAAATCAAAGTTGTCCTTCTATATACGAATAAGGACTAAAATTATATAATTTGTATGATTGATGTACTAAATTGATGTTAATTTTGTATAATTGAAAGATTGAATTGATGACATTTTTTAATGATTAAGAGACTAGATCTATGTTAATTTTTTTGGAAGGCCAAAATAATATCACCTTTCATGATTTAGGGACTCAATTGATGTCAAAATTTTTAGAAGACCAAAATAATGACAGTTAAATCTTTAGAGGAATAAAAAGAGAGTTAACTCCGTTGTGGTTTGTCTTGCAAATTCCATTAAATAATGATTAGTTTATTTTGAATATAGTTGTGAACTCCAGGATTGTGGATTATGTTTATGCATATCTACTTAAGGTTGTCAATGCACTCCATCATAATCATTTACGCCCCATTTGAAACACTATATAAGTGATGGATAATATAGTATAATTAACACTATCTATTTTTATATAATATTTGGACAAAACATTGTATAGCATAATATTTAATCAAAATAATTTTATTTAACCTTAACCTTATAACAGATAACAATCAAATTATTTTATCTTATACAATCTTATACAGTTAAGACTGGATAAAATTATTTTAACTGGATAAATTGCTATCTAATATCTTGTCCAAATATAAATAATATTTATTATACTATATTATTCATCCTTTATACGGCATACTAAACGAAATATGTTGGAATCTTCTTAATCACTCATTAAATGCCAAATATTATGAGATCCTGGTTTCCTCTCGAGGACTCTGGTGCATTGGGGTTTTGAAATGGTTAATTTGCAGTCCACATCAAGTCTTCGTTGTTGATTAATCATGTATCTTGTTCTTGGATGTAAAACATATTTTGATACTAAATAATTAATGCAGTAGCCTATAAATCTTGTGAGGCTGATTAATTTGTATCCACCTATATATATTTTGTAACCGTTGTTCTCTTGTTTGGTTCACAGTAGTGGATAGCTTTCTTATTTACAATTATGGGTTTGAGTTTTATGCAACAAAATTTGATTTTTTTTTTTGTCTCTCTTGAAGCTGACAGGTTTTCTGTCAAAAGACAAAAATGTGAGATTGTCTCCAATTATGCATATGGTCTGTCAAAACTCACTTGCAGTTAATTTTCTGGCAGCACCCACACTGTTTCGGTCATTAGTTTGGCTACACAACTTGAAATTTCTTTGAGAAGCTAACATCTGTGACTTATTATTGGGAAAGTTTCAAATTTTAATTCTTTGCCAATTAGTACTAGTTTTATTTGAGAGTCAGATCTATTTTTGCATATTCTTCTTGTTTGGCAACCTATACTGTTTTACACACATTTTGGGCTACATAGCTCTAAATCATGTGTTTTCATAAGCTTTAGAAAGCTAAAACCCACGGCCCTTGATATGAAAATTTTCACTTTTAAGTGTGTATTTGTTTTGGAGATTAATTCAGGGTTCGTTGAACACCTAGGAGATATGTATAAGGGAATTTGGGCTTTGGGAAAAGATAACGCGTAGGAGATAGATAACACCTAGGGACAAATAACACCTAGATGATATATATGAGGGAACTTGGCCTCTGAGGACTCGATAAGAGAACTAGGCAAAGAGCCCTCAACAAGTGTGAGGTAGGACAAGTGTAGAGCATATTTGGTAACTGAGAGCCTCTAAGGGAGGCTAATGAGTAATTCTCCCTAAGGTTTCTTAGTCTTTCAAGTGAAGGTGTTTGGGCTTGTTACTATGTTATTACTAGGTTTTGATTAGGTGTTTTTGAGTTGAGATTTGAATAAGCAAGTGGTTTTTGGGAATGATCTTGACACGCCGAAGAGCTTCATGTCGGCCGAGCATGGTGGTGGGAATACCTGCAAAGATACTCCGATACTCAAGTTAGTATGAGAGCGAAATAATGGCTAGGGGTTATGGCAAAAAGAGTAAACATATATGGAGGTGGACTCCATAGTGAGTATATATAGAGCAGCGACGCTCTTAAGGTTTGTAAAGTGGACTGGATGCAAGTTATTGGGCTTAGGCCCAGTAGGGATCATACGGTCCACAAGCCCCCCGACTCGATAGTTGATAAGTCGAGTGCCGATGTCTATAAATTGCAATAAATATTAAGTGCTTACTAACTTAATCATACCTGGCTTTGTGGTGACTAAGATCAAGTTGAGATAATATGGTCGATTGTCTGAGTGTGGTTTTAGCCTTGAGGAAGAGACACTCAATAAAGAGGTTGATGAAGAGATTTATGAATGTCAAGTTACATAGAGCATTAAATCCTCTAAAACTTAAATACGAAATAATTGGGACTTGTGTCGGTCTGGTTGGGTCGGGCCAACAAGAATGGTCTCAATCCCAAAATGTCAATATGATCCACAGCCTCCCAGCTCGAAAATCGTCGAGTGACAAGTGATCGAGCTTGAAGCAATGAAGAAAAGGTTGATCGAAGTTAACCAAAAGTTGATTTTAAAAATTCAGTGATGAAAAAGATCTTCATAAAGATTCAGTTGTCTTGCTTGTAAAAGGAGAAAACTGCCCTAATAGATAACTTGGTGGCCCAATTTGAGATCAAGTTTGAGAAAGATATAAATAAAGTGCAGAGTCTGTATCCAAATCTAGATTTAATTGCGACCGGGTAGTCAAGAAGATCAAAGATAGATGGCCAATTTGTTGGTTCATTTGATGGAGAAGTCGATGAAAAGGAAGATGAAGAAGAGCAGGATGGTAATGAAAACTGGGGGAATGTCTTCAGAACAAGTGTTGTAATGTCTTTACCTTTAATGCTCTTGAACAAGTGCTTTGTATTAATTCCGAATGTCCTTCGATTTTGTATGTCGTTTGATTGCACATGAATGTATCTTGTACTCTAACTTTCTTTTCTTCTTTGCTTTCTTCCACCCTTAACTCAGAAGCATTGGTGCGTGCATTGTTGCAGCAACCTTAATAGGTTTTTCTTCCACCCATAACTTGGAAGTGTCGGGGTAGGCACCATTGCAGTGGCCTTGAGCATAATTTTCTTCTATCCATAGCTCGGAAGCATTGGGGCGAGCACCATTGCAATGACCTTAGGTAGGATTTTCTTTCACCCATAGCTTGGAAGCGTTGGAGCAAGCATTATTGCGGCGACCTTGAGTAGGATTTTCTTCCACCCGTAACTCGAAAGCGTCAGGTGAGCACCATTGCAGTGACCTTGAGCAGTATTTTCTACTACCTATGACTCGAAAGCGTCGAGACGGGCACTATTGCAGTGACCTTGAGCAATGGCTTGGAAACATCGGAATGGGTACCATTGCGGTGACCTTAAATAAAGGTGAAAGTGATCATCAAGTGGGCCATTGGAGTATATCCTTATCTTATAACGGGAAGCCACCTTTGGGTTAGTATATAACAATTTTGGTTTCTCTTTGGGAGTTTTAATTGTTTCTAGAGTTGTTGCTTCAATATTGAATACTCTTTCACTTCTCATTAAAACTAGTTTCTTTGTTTATTTTTGTTGACTTTTCTTTAAGGTGTACTTGAAAAAAGTGGGTGAGTGATAAAATTTATAATCATGGTCACTCTGCTTTTTAATGTGTTCAATTGGGATTTTGGTTTAAAAGAGCGAATATTTTTTTTAACCATATGATTTACAGTTAACCATGAATTTAAACCATCAATTTATCGTATGGTTAAAATTTTTGCGTAACCCTAATCAAAATTATTTAGCAACACACTGACATAAACTATCCTCCCAAATAAAAAATAAATGCAGAGTTGTTATGAGGCTCCCCTTAAGCTTTAGGTTTTGTTTAGTACTAATAAGATCACCTGTTTGATGAACAAGAAAAATAAAAAAAATTATGTAAATAATAAGTATAAAAAATTGAAAAAAATTTAAAAGATTAAAAAATGTGTTAAAAAGTCTGACCCATGCACAAACTTTCTATCTTTGAGAATTTAAACCTATCATCAGTTATCTAAGACAGTAGATGCATCATAATATTATTTCTTCTGGCTTAATTATTCTTATCTAATTTGCCTGTGGGCGGCAAAATAACCAAGCTATCATGTGAGAGTCCATAACTTTGGAATTGAGATTACCACAAAATATTGGTCAGACAAGCGAAAAAAACACTTCAAGAAGCTAGCAGCCAGAAGACTCGTACATTCACATTTGGTAAAATGTATATTAATAATGTTGAATACTTTAAAAAGAAAAGGATGTGGCCAATAGGGCAACTTTTACACCTCCACATATGTTACCTGATGAAGGGGAACTTAGTTGAAGATAGTTACAATGAATATATTTACAAATTTACTGCTAATTACACTTTTTTACATGTATTTTCTCTTGTCAAGCTATTGCCAAATTTGCAGGAAGGATTTTCAACTCAAGACAACTTCACTGTGCACATGGCCATCCTCCATCCTTATCCAAGATCGAAGAGAAAACGGCCTCTGAGTGATCTCTAAAATTCTGGCTCCTCTAGGCCAATTTCCATAGCCACCGTAGCCAGTGTGCCTAGCATAGCATAGCCATAGATTTTTGTATGGACAGCACCAGTCTAATCCATGTTTGTGTCCAACAAATATTGCCTGCGGTTATGAAAAGGAAAACTCAACAGGATCCCACTAGTGTCTATCAAAGCAAATCCATTGTATCATCCAATATTTATATTCTACTGTCAAAAATCCCAAGTGCACAAAATGACCTTTTGGAGGATTTCCTATATACTAAGATGGTGAAAAATGAAATCCTTCATCAATAGCAAGGGAGAAAAGAAGAATTAAAGTTTTCACTGGTAAAGCCATTTTGCACTTACAAGTTACAACATGCATGCTATAAGTAAAACTAGGACAATAAATTGGAATGAAAATCGATGTTTTCTCCTTCAAATTCCAAAGAGTGTTCCTCCTCATTTATGCCTATCATGCCTTAACATAAGTACACCCATCCACGAGTCCAACTATATCCGTTAGATGCACTCATTTTAGTTTCCAACATCATAGTAACAAATGACACTAAAAATGTTCAAAGAAAATATAGAACATAAAAAATTTAAGTGTAGTTGCCCATATTTAAGGGATGATCAAATGGTACAGCAGAATGTATTATAACAAACCATCAAAGTAAAACTTTCCAACCTTATTGCCGAGATTGCTGTGGATGAGCATCCGCTTCCAAAATAAAGTAAAATGCAACAGAAATACAATATTTGACGTGTTTCAATAAAATTCTGCCTCCATCTACAAACAAGTGAGAATTCTCAATTTCCTTGGTGAAACAACACAAAACTACAACCTAAACCTCATACCTAATGCTCCAAGAAAATCCTCATTTTATTGCTCTCGGGAGCCCTAAACAATGAAAAAATTTAGATGTTCACTTTAAGACAATCAACACCCTCAAAATGCTCAATTTTCTTATTGCTAGAAGCCTTAGAATATCATATATTCATGAAATTCCAATAATTAAAAAATTCCAATAAAAAAACTTTATTGCAGCAACAGCAGTCAAGAATTGGAGTTTGGGAACCTATGTACTACACTTGTGGGAACCTATGCATTTGAGTTAATAGGTAAACCTATGTTGTTCTCACCCAACAAGGACAACTTTGCATCAACTGCAGGTAAAAACGCTGCAAAGTCAAATCGACAATCAAACAAAAGGCAAACCAAAACTTGGCAATGTTTGGCAATTACCCACATTCATGGATGAGAAGAGATCTATCCATTATAACATAAAAAATTAAGTTTACAGGATAAGTGTATGTGGTACTCTCAAACAACCGTAGCCATACAACTATCTCACCATTATTCCTACAAACACCTTCATAATTTATCTCATATCTCATAAATATATTTATACCCAGCAAGATTTGCTTGACAAACAAGCATTATCCTCATCAACCAAGGGAAATCAACAACTTGCCCATTAAGCATCAAATTTGGTGGTTCAAAATCCAACAACTGTATTCTTGTGAGTTTGAATTATGTTTTGCAGATAATTTTTACAAAATCACCGTATGTCATGTATATTATGCTGGCTTTGACCTTACCTTGGCAGAAGTTCTCTTCACAAGAAGATCCATGATACCCGTTTCAGCTTCTTGAGAAGCAACCCTTTCCTTGTGAATTGAACCCACACAAGGTTTGTGTATACCAAACTTTGGAGCCACCTTCTTATAGGCTTTACTTGGTATATGCCAGAAAATAATCTCAGGCACCCTGTCAGATAATGTTTTGTTTGAATTATGCAAAAAGGAAAGAAACAAACAAGAAAATGTAATGAATTCTTTTTCAACATATGTTGTTTAATATCCTTAATTGAAGAACGAACATAAGAAATCAACAAAATTGTTTATCCTATATAAATGTAAGTCAGCCTAGCATAGGGGAAGTCAACATGCATTTTACAAAGAGAAAGAGCTTTCAATTTACTGCTCTATAACTACCTTGAGTCAGGGTTAATTTCTTCGGCTTTCTGCAGAAACCATTCCGCCTGGCCACTAGATATGACTTCTGGATAGGAACCACCACCAGAATCAAGGAAGTAAAGGAAAGCCACTGGTGATTGTGAATCATCAGGTGATGAAACTTGAAGGACATAGTTGGATACACTTGGCCAAAGATTTCTAGGACCACCACTAGAAAATGATGCATTGTGCTTGATCTCATTTTTCATCAGCTCCAATCGTCCTGTTCCTTTGAAGCTACATTCTTCTCCTGAAAATTTATCAAGTATGCCTTTTGCTTAATATATTTCAAACACTTACTCTTATCAGAAAAGGGAGTGTGAGACTACAAAGTACCAGTTATCCTAAAACTTGAAGTAATGGATAATGGAGCCAAAAATATATTGTCAGAAAATGCAAGATAAAAGTGCCACTATGAAGGGGAATATAGTACAACAACAAAGGGGAAAATGATGTCACTAATTTCCAAAACAGACACAATGAATTTATTAAACTTAAACCAACATTAATAGCAATTAAATGCCATTTCACTGAATAAGTTTTCTAACCCATGAGCCTTTGTTCCTTTGGTTTTTCACTTGCTTCTTCATTGACTCTCCAAACTTTTACTCCCATCTAGCTCAACTACCTCTACTGTCATTCTCCCTGGGAGTTATAGATGAGTGTGTGTTTGATTTTACGATTGACTAGCAATTCATACACAGAATAAGACCATTTTAAATTTTTAATCTCTTTCTGCTTAGCTTATCCATATGTTTGACTATCAATTGCTACTGAACTAGTAATATGCTATAAAGGTTTTGTTTCTATTTTTTTTTGGGGGGGGGATTAAAATGGTGCTTTTTCTACCATAAGTACTTACATCTTCTAAGCTTACTGTTCGAAGGGAGTTATTAAAAACAGCCAAAAACAAGGGGTTGATCATATATAGTTGGTCAAGTAACTAGAAAACTTTTTCAGTAATTTCAAACAAGCTATTCAATAATATTCAAAGAAACCTTCATAATCCTGCAGAACACTGACCACCTACTGCCAGGAATGCATCAAAGCTCAGGTATCTTCTACGACTAAATATTCATCACCATACCATACAAATATGTAATCATAGAAATAATTATGACCTTCCTATCTATTTTTATATTACTTAGTACCTGAATATGAAGTTCTGGTTAGAGGGCAGCGAATTTGAGGAATTCCAGGTGCAGAGAACCATTCTAATGGCCACTCAAATGGAGCATCATCATGGTTTCCAAATACACTGGCCCAAGGTATGCCCCTATTTCTTGCAGGAGAGATTGCCTGATCCCAATACAAGCTTGCGTTTGCAATCATTATATTGTTAGCCGTAATGACATCACCAAGATATATTACAAAATCTGCCACGCAGTTAACTTCATTAGCATTTGGTACTCATGAAATTTGAAGATCTTAACACTACAAAAGAAAATTAATTCACAATAATAGGAAAAAAAATCATTGACACCATGGAGTATAATCTTTCTTTTAAATGACATGGGTTACACAAGTATAAACATGAATAATTAAATTATAGCTCAATGCAGATATACGTAATTTAATTTGGATATAACTTTCTACAGAATTTCATAATATACTCTTTTTTAAACCATCTCTATTGTTGATTCATTCAACTTTCAACACCAGCCAGTACTTGATGGGGCAAAGGCAGCCTCAATACCAACTGGGCCCGCTTAAAATAGCAAAAAGAAAATTAACACTACACTAGTAACCAGCCCCGTGAAAGTTATACTCAACAATCTCAAATAATTCAGGTTCAGTATGACTAGGTTAGACCCACGTTCATTTCGGAGAATGATAGTATACCAAGCTTATGTAAGACTATCTGATGACCAAAAAAAAAAAAAAATCCTTGTCTAAGACTATGTCAGTCTTTCATCATCCAGTACACCAATTGTACTATACAAGTCCTGCTCTTAACTTGTCATATACTATAGAGAGTCAGCACAACCAGTCATAGCTAATGACCTCTCCCCTTGCCTATAAATAGGTCTACCTCATTCAGGTCTGAATTTTGAATAATTTTATATCCTGATAACTCACTATATTAATAATCCTCTAATTACTAAATGAAAAAAAGTATTACATGCATTTCAAATTTTAAAAATAATAAATGCTTTTATTTTTTCATTTAATCTTTCTTTGTTGTGTATTAAGAGAATTATTAAGGGAATGAGTTAGAAAGATATAACATTACTCATGAGTGTTTGGCCTACTACTCATACCTTCATCCACCCCAAACTATATAGTCATGTCCAATAGCTAAACTATAGGGCTTGTTTGGCACCTTGAATAAAATTAGACAATATAAGTTATCCTATTCAGCATTATACAATATTTGCTGTATACACAAGATAATACAAGCTTATTTAGAAGGGATTTTTCATACTGTATTTGAGATTTTGACTTGCAACAATATCTTCTGGGAGAATGAGATATGGCTGAATAGTACCAGAAGCTATGCGGAGCCTGGAATTTTTTCTAAGGGCAAGGACAAATTTTTCATTTTAATTTTTAGGAGACTAAATATATAATTATATTTATATTAAAAGAAAATTTTCAACATATTTTATAATTTTTAAAGAAATTTTAAAAGTTAGGGTGCTATGGCCTCCACCAATCCCCTGTCTTCCACCCTTAAGATATTGAATGACCGACAGTGTATTAAACTCTTCTATAATTTGCTATCAGGTGCATGAAACAAGAGTCTAAGAAGTCATCTATGTATAATAACCAAGAAAAAAAAACTTTAATTAACTCCAAAAAAAAAAAAAAGCTTTGAAAACTTGGGTTGCGCTCGGTCTCATGGTAAAACCATGTGTTTTTAAAACATCGCAAACTCTGTCTAATGTTACGATAATTATCATTTTCTCAACCCCCAAGGAAATAAGTAAGACTCCAATTGTCAATGACCACACACTCAAACGGGCACTCACAGCACAGCCACGAACACTAAAAACTTTAAAAAAAAAAAAAGATTAAGTGTTCAAGGAGTCATGATTTTAAGTTGTTATTACAGTTACGGTTATAATTTTAATATAATTATAAAAATTATGAATAATTATTAAAAAAAAATACAATTTGTGAACATAATTATAATTGTGATACCAATTTAAAACCATCCAAGGAGTAAATGAATGGGACACATTAATTACATGTGAACCCTAACCTTTTTCGAATCCCACTATAAATGCAAATGAATGTCAACAGAAATAAAATCCATTAAGATAAGAGGATGAGGCGCAGTTGCAGCGATTAGGATAAAGTGATTATTCATGACAAAAAGAAAGGATAAAGTGATTATTTAAGTAATCGTTTTTGTTTTGGGTAATTAAACGGGTAAATTAAACTGGGATCACTCTAGGAGTAGTGACTCCCAAAAACTCAAAAAACCAAAGATGACGCAGTTGTGATGGTGGGGAATTCCAGAAATGACTTAAACAAACAAACATGTACTTCAACCAAACGATAAGTAACGTCACCTGGAGTTTCATCGTCCAGCACTGTGTTCATCACATTAATGGAGTTCGCGTCTTGGAGTGGGCCCCACACCGTCCACGCGTCCTCCCCAAAATGAAGATCCGCAAACAGGGCAATCTTCAACCCTGCACCTGCCCGCATCCAAATCTGCCTCCCGCCGCAGCAGCTCGTTCTAATCTGAACTCGATGGCTGGAGCCACAGGCTGTTCCCGGCGCGGGCGGTGGCCGTAGTGGTGGTGGGATGATCCGACGGCGGAGGAGAGAGAGAGAAACAAGAGGGGCAAAATCGCCACCCACCTACTTGGAGGCGTTTCCATTGTGGGAAGAAAGAGAGTAGAAAGTCATGAATGAAAGGAAAAGGGCGAGGGTGCATTTCATTAATATGATGACGATGCATGATTATCATGCAGGTGAAGTGAATAATGTGAATGAGATCGACACAAATATATAATTGCTAATTACCGTCTTCTCTTGTAGTTGGTGTGTTTTGTGTTTAAAATAATTTATAATTAAAATTTTTTAAAGAATTTTTAAAAGTAAAAATAATATTTTTTATAATTAAATTATTTTAAATATGTTATAAATGATTTTAAAATAATATATTTTATTTTGATTGTATAAAAAAATTATTTTTTACATAATAAATTACTAAAAAAAATAGAATGCAAATGTAATAAAATTCTACAAGTGAATGTGATAAAATTGTGTTTTCAAATTAATTATATCAAATATGTTATAAAAAAAGATATTTTTTACCATAAAAAAATGTTGTTTTTTAATTAAAATAATTTTTCTAAAACACATACTAAGACCAGGTATGAAGGAGAGAAATTCTTATTTATTTTAATAATAATATTCTCAAAAATATTTTAAAAATTTAAATTTAAATCTTAAATGGTAAGACTGTGAAATCGGGCTAAATCCATTTAACTGCACAAATATCGTAAATTAGAGTTGTATTAAGTGACACATGAAAGTGAGTATTTTTATTCAAAACTTGTTTATTTATGAGCCAATCCATTTATCTGTTTATATATAATGAATCATTCTTTCATTCTTTTAATATATTAAGGATTATGTAACTTTGTTTTTATTTTATGTAAGTTTTGAGTATAAATAATTGACATTTGAAGTATATAAGTATAAATTTGGACTATTTAACGTAAATGATTCACTTAATATTTGAGTTTATCATTAAAAATATATGAATTTAATTAATTAAAAAATATTATATTTAAACAGTATATCCGTTTATGCCCACAAATTTATGCAAAGCAAGTTAGACTAATATTTTGTTTGCCCATTTAAATTTAAATATTTTTATATTAAGATCATTTAATTTGCAGATTAATTAGGCCGATCCTATCCATTGAATACCCTTACTAAAGAATCATCATTAAAGGTAAAAAAAAAAAAAAGCCATTATTTATACAATTATCTAACTCAATACTCATTCAGAAATTTTCTTTCTCATACCTTGGGCGAGAACAAATGGAAGATGTCAAAGCCAAGTACATAATGGAAATGATACCTAGCACCGTAGGCTCCGCCGCTCGTGGCCTTTGACAATTGTGATAATGCTAATTGTGCAAGCTTAAGCCTAGAGGAGAGGAGAGGAAAAGATTTTGAAATGCAAAGAAAGGGTGCTTTTGGTGTTTTTTTTTTTTTCTTCAAACATGCTTGCAAGCACTTTTTTTTGGGTAACCTACTGGCTACTGTTGAACCAGAATCTCTAAGAATAATGGTGCTTGTTCACCCATAAGGCAACAATTCACAACTACTTTGTCTTCTCTACTCTTGCAATGTTACTCAGCCTAATCCTCAACCTCTACTTAGGCGCCTAATGAGGCTCACTTTAGCTAGGTTTCTACCAAATCTTAACATCATATAATTTGTAACTTAAAATAGTTTTCGAAGCTAGCGGTTGTGGATTTTGGTGGTAATATAATATTTTGATAGTATTTAAGAAAGTAATATATAGTTTTATTAAGTACTATGAAATTTTCAAAATTTTTAGGGCCATATAATATTTTGATAATTCTATAAGAGTTTTATATATATATATATATATATATATATATATATGAAGATTTATATGGTATTCAATTTTATAATATGGATACGGTATCCTTACGACATGTCATAATGTTATTGGTTTGTTTTTTATTTAATTTTTTAATAATAATAAAAAACTAAATATTTTTATTAGTATTTATAATTTTATACACAAAAGTTCTTTTACTTAAAAAAAATCTAAATAAGTAATCGTCTCTTTAAACAAAAATCAGTATCTCGAAAAACTTCAAAAAGAATTCAAAAACTAAAAATTCATTAAGAAGGTGTAAATGAAGAAGAACCCAATATTATTTCACTTCATATAAAATCAAACTATATGAATTTGAGCTTGACAAAGTTTTTGGAAGCGTAAATTCATAATTTTTCTCTCTAACATTCAGCAACTTTATTTAATATTATTTCTCTGAATTTTTGTATTTTTTTTTAATAAAAAAGCTTTTTAAAATTTAAAGTTTTATCATAAGATGTTTAATAAAATATTTTTCTTTTTGGCAATGATTGATGTATTTAAAATTTGAAATTTAAACTGTTTTATAAATAAAATAAATTTGAAATATGAAATAAAAAATACTAATAAATAAATATTATCTACTAGATAGATAAGTAAATCAGTAATAATTAAAAAAATTATTAATCAACTTATTATATTTTTACACATAGAAAAGGTAGTGGTGTCATTATAGAAATAAAGTAATTAGGTAAGGTATAAAAACAAAATCAACTAATAATATAATAATATATAAGAAGGGTACTGATATCTTTACAAAAGAAAGGATACCAAAAAAATTCATATATATATATATATATAATAATATATATATATATATATATATATATATATCTTACAATTTTTGGGAGGCCCTTTGTCCCAAGACCATACTAGGTTCCTCCGGTGGGAGGTAGGATTGTCAACTTGATTGAGATGTTCTTAGATATATTTGGTGTAAAATAATATCCTATCATTGCCTCCAACTAAGTATATACTGACTATAATTGGCACTAAAAAAATAAATATATTCATTAAAATTATAGATAACTTTATCTCACATAATTGACATGGTACATATTGAGTGTTGTGGTATAATAATAACATCTTACATTATGTGTATCTAATAATATTTTAGACTTGATCTAGGTCAATTACAAGCTTATTCAAAACCAGTCAATTGGTGTTGAATTGGTCCACCCGTTCCAACTGGTCATGATTTTCAAGGCTGGACCAGTTTATATTCTTTTTATTTTTTTAATTTTATTTTGACTCATGTTTTACTTTTTTACTTTTCCTAATTGATGAAATGTTGTTATCTTGATTAATGGCTCTAAAATTTTTAATATTGTTAGATGTTTTATCATTTTATGGTTGCAGTATTATGTACTTTTGTAATGTATTAACTTTGTGTCATAAAGTAATTTGATCACGTTAGAAATATATTTCAATAACTTTTTTTTTATGATTTTACTTATCAACCTAACATATGTATGTCATATCTTATACATATTGTTATATATTTATAGAATATACATATACGTATAAAACCACAACTCGACCCACTTGGATCTTAAAACATTGAATTTTTCTTTTTTCCCGTTCAAAAACCAGTCTAGTTATAAAAAACAATGGTTATACATATTTACACTCACATGTTTTTTTACATATTTTTAAATTTTAAATGACAAAATAATTTAAATTATACTTAATACCTTAGGTAGTCACTATAATTTTTAAGTTAACCCTTGCTTCATGAATGTTGTCGGGCTCGCTTTGTCTTTTGAAAATATGAAAATATTTTGCCTTCACTGCGCCCGAACCCCTTATTCCCTTTAGAGTTTTTTTTTTTTGCGGTTTTTTTTTTGGGCTTAGAAGACCCAGCGGAACGGGTTGAGGGAAACAACGGCAACAGCTGCTAGAATTTCACGGCCAATCCCTGAGGAAAAGTTCCTTCTCATCACCATTCACAACCGCCCTGAAGCCAAGCCCGCACTGCAAGGAGTGTCGCCGGCCGCCGCACAGAGAGTACCCGTTCCTCCGTCTCAGGTACAACACCCTCTCTCTCTCTCTCTCTCAAGAGCTTTTTTCTGATCTCTTCCATAGACAACCCGATGACGTGTATCCTTTCAGTTCCAGTACCTCTGTTACCCATTTCACAAAGCTGCTTTCTTTTCTTTCATTTGGTTCCACCAACCAACGGCAGAACCTCATAGTTCAAAAGGGGCACTGGATAAGCGACCTTTTTATTTGTAATCTAAATATTGTGGTATTTTGAGGAAGTTTAATCTTTGATGCATTGTAATTCTTGAGCAACCAAGTATATTAAGCTTTCGAGTCTAGATGGTAATATTGTAAAAAAACCAACCAAGCTTTTAATGTAGTTCTAGTAATTTAATTTAAATTCTATTGTGTAGAATTTAGCATTTTGATGATTCTAGATTTTGTTTCTAATGTAGAAGTGTTTCGAAAATGTAGTTTTTAGTAATCGACTCAACCTAATTCTCTGCGTGCTAATGCTATATGCTACGCTTTAAGCAAAATAACTATACTAATACATCATATTTGACTTTGTAAATTGTTGCTTCAGGATTTTGTCTATCTATTTTTTCGCTTGTTAGGTTTAATTCTGTCTCAATTATAAAATATGTTTCTTTCAAGACATGGAAAATACTTAATAATTTTTCTATGCAGCTATTTTTTAATGAGTGATAGCTTGTGTGTTAATGTCTTTTATGCATATACATTAGATTTGGGTGCTGAAAGAATTATGGCAGGTGATGCTAATGATGATTAGCTGAAAATATTGCAGTTTGATTTCACAGTCAAATTTTCAATTATTGGTTTTTTGTTGTTTAGGCATCATGGAAGTGGAGGAGGAAAATACCACATCAACTACTACTGCAGAATCCTCTATACCAGCTTCTGATGGTCAAAATCTGGTTTCTCCTGTTCTTGCAACTCCGCCCCAGCCAATACAACCTATTATTCCACCCATTATTCCCCCTTCTGTCATGCCTCCTATAGCTCCAATTCCTACAATTCCTCCCCCTCCTGTTGTCCGCCCATTGGCACCGCTTCCAGCTCGACCACCACTTATTAGGCCACCTGTGTCACAAAATGGTGAGGTTGGATCAAGTGAATCTGATTCAGATCATGATGACTCAGTCCCCAGGATTAACCAGGGTACAGGGGAGTATGAGATATCAGAAGAGAGTAAACTTGTAAGAGAGCGGCAGGAAAAAGCAATGCAAGAACTCATGATGAAAAGGCGT
Organism: Castanospermum australe; assembly: GCA_019955255.1. Taxonomy (NCBI): domain Eukaryota; kingdom Viridiplantae; phylum Streptophyta; class Magnoliopsida; order Fabales; family Fabaceae; genus Castanospermum; species Castanospermum australe. Next base: position 622,815 of record NSJW01000162.1, read on the forward strand.
GCTGCTGCTCTAGCTGTTCCAACAAATGACATGGCTGTGCGAGCTCGTCTTCGCCGTCTTGGTGAGCCCATAACTCTCTTTGGTGAGAGGGAGATGGAGAGAAGAGATAGATTGCGAATGATTATGGCAAAGCTGGATGCTGAAGGTCAGCTGGAAAAGCTTATGAAAGCTCATGAGGATGAAGAGGCTGCAGCTTCTGCTTCAAAAGATGAGGCTGAGGAAGAACTACAGTATCCCTTTTACACTGAAGGGTCAAAGTCTCTCCTGGATGCCAGAATTGATATTGCTAAATATTCTTTAGTAAGGGCGGCATTACGTCTTCAACGTGCCCAGAGAAGAAGAGATGATCCAGATGAAGATACAGATGCAGAGATAAATTGGGCATTGAAACAGGCTGAGAATTTGGTTCTTGAATTCAGTGAAATTGGAGATGATCGTCCTCTTTCTGGTTGTTCCTTCTCACCAGATGGAAAATGGCTTGCTACCTGGTATGTTGTCATTACAAATTGTGCAGCTTAACACTTATTTTTCCCCTACCTTGCCTTGTGAAACCATTCTAGTCTAATCTACTACTGGTATTGTTTTACTTTTGTAGTTCTCTAACGGGAGCTGCCAAGTTGTGGAGCATGCCTGAAATAAAAAAAATTTCTACCTTAAAGGGGCACACTGAGCGTGCTACTGATGTTGCTTATTCTCCTGTGCATAATCATTTAGCAACTGCCTCTGCTGATCGGACTGCAAGGTATTGGAATGATCAAGGATCTCTATTGAAGACATTTGAGGGTCATCTTGACCGTCTTGCACGCATTGCCTTCCATCCATCAGGGAATTACCTGGGCACTGCTAGCTTTGACAAGACATGGAGATTATGGGACATAGAAACAGGAGAGGAGCTGCTTCTTCAAGAAGGTCACAGTAGAAGTGTATATGGTCTAGCTTTCCACCATGATGGATCATTAGCTGCATCTTGTGGACTGGATTCTCTGGCTCGTGTTTGGGACCTCCGAACTGGGAGAAGTATTCTTGCACTGGAAGGTCATGTAAAGCCGGTGAGACATTAAAACCTCCCCTCCCTCCCTCTCTTTCTCTCTCTCTCTCTGTCTCTCTCTCTCCCCCTCATTCACTCTCTCTCTCTTAAGATCATGGTTTTAGATTCTCAACATTTCATAAGGCTGACTTGAATGTATTTTATTTTGAAGGTTCTTGGCATCAGTTTTTCACCAAATGGATATCATTTAGCCACAGGTGGTGAAGACAACACTTGTCGCATTTGGGATTTGAGGAAGAAGAAATCCTTGTACACCATTCCTGCTCACTCTAATTTAGTATCACAAGTTAAATTTGAGCCACAAGAGGGTTACTTTTTGGTAACTGCCTCGTATGACATGACAGCTAAGGTATACACTCTACTTAAAACAGCAATGCTTTGTTGAAGATAGAAGTATTGAGATTCTTTAGTAGTTCACTTTCATTTCACAATAATTATTTTAACTCCAGGTTTGGTCAGCCCGTGATTTTAAGCCTGTGAAGACACTATCTGGGCATGAAGCAAAAATTACTTCTCTGGATGTTCTTGGAGGTAGGATTTCATTCTTAGAAAGGAATTATATATCCATGGCTCTGATTTAAATACCCTTTTTGCTTGTTTATGTGTTATTCTATTGTGTGATTGATGTGTCACTGCATCAATGCCTTGTCCACAAATCATAAATAATGAATTAAAGAGGAACTAGTGGATTTTTGAAACATGAATGAATATATCTGCATAGTTTGCAATGACTTAAAAAAGCAAACAATGTGTTGCAACGAGTTTTTTGAGTACACTCAATGAGCAGTTGTCAATGTAAATCAACGTAGTGGATCGGAAAAATCCTGAATTTCATGGAAAATTCAATGGAACTCTAAAATGCAAACCTAGTTTTTGCCAGCTTTGCTTAGAGATGTATTGGCCCACCTTGTTTTGGAGTTCATATTGCAAATATTCAAGCTATAAATGATCTGTATGATGGGAAAAAGGCTAGTGTGCAAACGCATAAAAGGGGTAACATAAGGTTTCCCTATAATTATAGGATTTCACGAGGTTCGACTTTGAGTCCATACCTTTTTACCTTACTATTTGACGTACTTACTGGGCACATCCAAGAGTCAATGACTCGACGCATACTTTTTGCAGATGACATAGTCATAGTTGATGAGTCAGGAGTAAATCATAAACTTGAGTTGTGGAGTGAAGCTTTGGAATCAAAGGGTTTTTGGTTCAGTAGAAGTAAGATGGAGTAAATGATATTGCAAGTTCAGCAAGATGCGAGTCAGTAATGTTTTGGAGGTGGAAATTGAAAAACACATGATACCATAAGTTGCACGGTTTAGGTATTTTTGATCTATCTTACAAAGCGATGGAAAGATTGAGGGGATGTAACACATAGGATTCAAGCTGAGTGGGCATAATTTATGATCAAAAGGTGCCTATCAAACTCATAGGAAAATTTTACCTAATAGTTATGAAACCAGCATTTTTTTATGGTAGTGAATGATGGGCAATAAAGTGCCAACAAGGGCAAAAACATAAGTGTAGCAAAGATGAGAATATTGCTTCGGATGAGCGAACGTACAAGAAAAGATAAGATTAGGAACGGATGTATTCAAAAGAACATTAGATAAGAGGAAAACCGATGAAGACTTTAGGAGAAACCATTAAAATAGACCTTGCTCTAAATGAATTTATTATTGAAAATTTGATTTTTGATAGAGCCAAATGGCATCATTTGATCCATGTAGCCGAGTCCACCTAGTGGGATAAGGCTTGAGGGTGGTGGTGGTGGTTGTTGTTGTAATAGGGGACATTTTTGTTATGTGCGTTTTCGATTGCTTTTGCATTTGTTTCCTTATCTCTTCCCATAGAGACTAAGATGTGTTGTTGCCAAAATGAAAGGAAGATGCATGGTTTTTCATTTTCTTTGCTTTTTGTCAAATGTTGAAAGAAGAGGATTTTATTAATTTTTATGTTTACATTATAATAATCTTATCAAGTCTTCAACCTAAATTCTTTGGAAATGTGGAGGTACAAGCCTTGAGAACAAGATGTTTTTCAAACATTTTCATAGCCAATGGAAAAAAATTAGAACAGTGAGCAAAGAAAATCTGTTCCATCTTCCTGTGTCAACTATTGGGCTTGAGATCTGTCTTTATGGCCTGATTTGCGTGCTTTAAAGGTCTTCATCCTTTTCTGGAGGACCATATATTGTGCCTTATATGTTGAATACCAGGCTTCCTGTAACAGAGTTTAAAAGATTCAGCAATCCAGCAACCTGTCCATCCCATCACTTGGCATTTTTGGTTCATGTCAATATTATTTTTGCCTACTGACTGTGTGTTTTCTGATTTTGGCTTGTCTCGTTATTGGTTGCAGATGGCGGGTATATCGTTACTGTCTCCCATGATCGCACCATAAAGCTGTGGTCCAGCAGCATGACTAGTGAACAAGCTATGGATTTTGACTAAGCTATTCTGATGGGATACAATTTTTGAATGGACCTTGGTGGTGGGAATCATATATAACATTTTTGTTAGATACAAAAATGTAGGTTGATTCTCTGGCATGGAACTTTGGTGATTTATATTAGAATGAAAAGATGTTGTTTTGCCTCTTGTATTGCATCCAGTTTTCCGACCAAACACAGTTGAGTGACTAGAAGTAAACGGTTGAGAAAGAAAGGAATAATGCTATTCTTTCTCACTTGATGTAGCATGAGTAAATGGGTCTTTTGAATTCAATGCTTTTGTAGCATCCTGTATTGCTTTTTCTCTCCTTCGGGTCACAAGTTTTTATCAATATCTCAACCCAGGTTTTTTACTTGTAAAATGTCGCAGCATCTCATGATGACCTTATCGCTGTTTCTGAATGTCTGCCTGGTTTTGAAAGGGAAGGTGGTGTCTGTTATTTATATATTTTTTCATCAAAATTAGAGCTTGTTTGAATAAGTTTATGAAACAGTAATTTTTTTCACTCCTGGGAAAGTGAGCTATCTTTTTAGGCATGAAGGTTGCGATTTGATTTTTGAGAGTCGTATTTCATGAATAAGATTATACTATTATTACCAAGCTTATGAGATGGTTCAAATAAGTCAAATTTTGTGATAATATTCTTTATTTGCATAAAAAAAAGTAATTTTTTCATAAATATTGTTTTAGTAAAGTTTTTTTTTTAAGAAAAATAGATTTTACATTTGGATAGATTGAAGAGTATTTTTGAATATTAGAAAGACTTTTAAAAATCATTTATCTTTTTATATTTTTAGAAGTCAAAAATTACTAGCTTTTAAAAAGTGATAACTAAGTTTTTTTCTTAATTTTTATTTAAATTTAATTTTGATTCATTGTCAGTATAAATTTTTTTTATATAATCATTTAATCACATGTTATATATTTGATTTTTTAAGTAATTATTATCTTAATCAAAGTCTTTTAGTGATTTAATAACACATGTCTGTTTGATAATGTAAAACTTTTTATATTGATAGTCAATGAAAATTGAACTCTTTATTTTTCTTTAATGTTGTATCCGATTACATAAATGTATATAAGTATTCTTTTAAAAAATAATTTTTATTTAAAAAGTTGTATCAAAACGCATTTTTTAGTGTCTTTTTCCTTTACAAAATGATGATGAAGTAATGAGAGGATTCATATTTAGCTACGGATAACAAAATTTGAAATATTGGAAGATGTTGAAAGGCTAAGATGCTCTGATAGTCTGATATAGTTGTGTAGACGTGCTAACTAAATTACAGTTGCCGCTGACTCGTGGAGCATGCAACTGGAGACTTGCATCATCAAATGCTCTAGAGCAAATTTTGTTTTCCAAAGCTTTATCATACACTACAGAGGGCTATCCTTCTTAGAAATTTTGAGAGTGTAAGAAACTAACTGAATTATCCTTTTGCCTTTGCCTTTTTGCATTTTTTTAAAAGCTTGTTTGTTTATATATATATATATATATATATAAATTTTTACACTAACTTGCGCTTGTTTCGTTCTTCTTGGTGAGTTATATATAAATACCTTTGTAAGTGTTTAATGAATCGTAAGGCATGCCTTGACACTAAATTAAAACGAATTGTTTCTTCAACTTAAATTTTTGTATACCAAAAAAAATAAAAAACTTATTTCATTGATCGTTAGTAGTGAGACATTGTACAAAGCGTGTAAACAAATGCATGAGATGATCCCACCGAAGGATATAATTTTGGTTGTTGATTTCCAACCAAAATGAGCAGTGAACATGCAGCCATTGCATAAGAATTTGAATAGCAGTTAACTTCTATGAACTGAAATTTTAATAATGAAAAAAGTTTCTCCTGTCAAGAGATGGCATTAACATACAATGTTACTTATTCATGGTCTCCGGAGCAAAACTCTCTTGGTGTATTTCATTAAGTTGACGTTTGGTACATAACGTTCAAGTAACCCAAAAAGGAAATTCCTTCACCATCAAAACCTGTATCCCTACACTGACATTAGAAACAGTTTTTCTACAAGAATGAGTATACAACAAATCCAGCCTCCTGGGTGGTCACCCATCCATATCTAACTCTCAGCTTCGTGCTTCATTTATACCAACCAGCAAGGAAATACCTCAGCATGAAACAGAAACAGCATGCAATAGCCTGTTCAAAGAAAGAAGAAAAGAAATATGAGCAATATACCTACCATACGAAATCAAAATTCCAACTGAAGTAGCATGCACTGATAATCAATGCATAATGCATCGGCATCTCAATCATAGATTAAAATTCAATACGAATATACATTGCTATGGAAACTGGTTAAACTTTTCATCACCACAACTAATCATCTAAATCCAACTCAGAAAAAGGAAAAAGGAAAATGTGATTTCTAACAATTGTCTTGTTGATAATGTGCAAATCTTCAGTCCCCCCCCCCCCTTCCCCCCAAAAAAAAAATAATATGCAAATTTCACAATAATGTTTATGGTAGACCTTATTTTTTTGAATAAAATCTATTTTAATTCCGGAAAGAAACATCATTTACCAATTTTGTACCTTAAAGATTAATTTTATTGATACAATCCTCCAAGTTTCAAGTCACTCATATTTTATTATTTTATATCTTTTAATTTTATCAATTTAGTCCCTCAAAAGGATAAAATTGTTGTGAATTTAAAGTTTAAGGGATCAAATCGATAAAATTAATCTTTAAAAGATAAAATTGATATATGATGTATCTTTTAGAGATTAAAAATATGTTTGATTCTATTTTTTTTATGTTCAACAGTTAATTGGAATTGGAATGCAAGCCTCATGAAACATGTCGAATCAAGCACATACACATATGTATTGAAAGCTTCAGTATAAGAAAAAATGCACTTCTAAACAGGTGTAGCCATTTTGGTAATTTTCTCATGAGTTGCAAACAAAATAAAGAAAGTTCCCCATTATCTGTGCATCTGGATTAGGACTCACGAATCACTGGTGTGCTTGCATCCCACAAAACATATTGTTGGACTTAACAGTGCAACTTGGAAAGAGAAAACAAAAAAGAAAAGGAAGAAAAAAATACAAGCGACAAGGAAAAAGAGGAAAAAGGAATAGGAAAGCACCTGGAAAACAAGAAGATAAATACAAAGTGTCCTTTCGGACTTCCTGCCAAGATTTCTTAAGAAGAAGTTAACAAGGGTCCCATCATTTGTTCCCGTCAGTAGTCCAGTTTGAGGGTCAAACCTGAATGAGTAAATGATTCATGAGATTTCAACCAAACAAGTACATGCAAGATGCCTGAAACAATCACCAGGATAGAATTTGTTAAAGCCTACCTTGGCAGACGATGACGTGGACAGGGAACAAAGCCAGAAAGCTGAAGGAAAGCACATTCTATGTCAAACATATTCAGAAGAGTTCTAAATTATCACAAATTCAAAACACAAATGGAGAGAGTTTCTGTTAGTGTCAAACCTGGGGTAGTGACAAGAGAAAGTTCAAAACTTGAGGTAGGAAGAAAATCAAGAGTGTTTCACTGAAGGAAAAATTAAAAGAAAATAAAATTATTACAAGGAAATTAACCACAGTGATGCAAGCTCATAAATCTCAAAGGAATGGGTTGATACAAAGGCGCTGACAATCAGCATCAGACTCTTGTTTTTATCTTCTTAACTTTATAGTAAATAGCCAATCAGGTCATCTGCTAAAGGCTTACATTTTAATGTTTAAAACAAAGCTACGAAAGTCAGATTATTCGAAGTTAAGTTTTTTCTGTTTTTGTTATACTTTATCCAAGAACCATATTTATAATATTTTATGGAAGAAGGATAAGATTAAAGGAGATGGAGGAAGGGGGAGCAGAGTCCTCAGGGAAAATGAAATAGGTTATTTACTGAGCACAGAAAAGGAATTTTTCCGTGAGGATGCATATAAACTTTTCACATTTAAATGGAAAATGCCCACCTCAAACTGCCTAATTTGCTATTAGATGGAGTCAAAGTTTTCATGGAAATTTATTATTACAAATTCTACATTTTTCTTGTCCGTTATGACTGAGATGAAATTCCAAGCTCCATTTGTTGACTGGATCATATTTGGCCTCAGTAAATATTCAGTATCCCTCACAAGTAAGAGCATCCTTGGAAGCTGCGGGGACTTTTGAGTTTTGAATGACATACTTGATGCCAAAGGAAAAATAAGACAGTAGAAGAAATACTTAATCCAATTTGTACTTTTCCTCCATGAGTTCTTGTTTAACTTCCAATTTTGTCCCTGATGTTATATTTGTGTTGTGAAACAAATTTCAATTTTCTCCTTCCCTTGCTATCATTAGTGTAGTTAACGGAGTTGGGTCCCTTCATATTACATGATCATCATGTTATGAGAAAGAAAGAGAAGGACTTTTATAATTAAAGCACTAATTGTTTTAAATGTTTTGTTTTTATGTCTCTCTCTTTCTGAAATAATGTCATGTAACAAGAAAGAAACCGAATCCATAGTTAACAGACATTCTCTAATATTTGTATAAAAATTACAAATCATGTCTATCCTCAAGATTTTTTAATTACAACTGTACAAGGGAATTTCTATAGAAATTGCTAATGAATAGAAGATGAAGGTTAAAATTAACAACTGCATAAAACCTGCACGTAATAATTAATTTAGGCGAATTTTATTCTAAAATCCTACAATTTTTTTTGAAAGAAAAGAAAAGAATTGAAGAGGAAAACAATGGTTCTGGTATGTAGGCTTTCTTGTAAAATGCTGCAAAATATTCACCTAAGTACTGTAAGAGAAAATAAAAGATTCAAGCCAGACCAGCAAAAAAAAAAAAAAAATATCAGTAAGTTTCAACTTAATAAAAGTGAAGATTAACCAATATTTGCCTTCATAACTGATCCTTTAGAACAGAAATTAAGACTGGAGGTGCAAAATTTATATAAAGTCCCCTAATAGTTATAAGGTATACTTAGTTAGCACTGAAACACACACAAAAAGAACAAAAGTAGAGATATACCTAAAATGGCCTAAAATACCAACCACAGCCATAGTCATTCCAGCAAAGTATGTATATGTGTCGCCAACAAAAACAGCAGAAGGATACCTAGAACGAGAAGGAACAACAGACTGTTAATAAACTACTCTTGGTCATGCAAAACCATTTTTAAACAATGATATAGTTACAGTATTAAATACCAGTTGTAAGAAAGTAAAGCCAAAGAGGTAGCTATCAAGGGTTGAACTAAGTAAACAGAGAATGCATGTGCTTGCTTATATTCAGGATCTGTTGATACTCCAATTTGCATAATGTTGTGTATCAGGATCTGCAAACCCACAGTATGTATCATTTTCTAAGACCAAAATAGATTTTGTTTACTTTTACAAGCCGTTGTGCTTACAGCTGATGCGATAACCACCGTCTGCCCAACTTCGAGGCCATTTATTCCAGCATGTATATTGATGGAATTTGTGCAGAAAACGGCCAATAGCCCCATATATAGTTTATATATCCATCCTGCCTTATCGAAAAGGTAGTCAAAATAGTAAAGCTTTACAGTAATTAGTAACTCCTCAAGTGTCATTCGTATAAAGGTATGGAAAGCTTACCGAGATCCAAAACCTCTATTCCAATGTGTGGGACAAGTGGCTTTGGTATAACTATAGTTGTGTGTCCAGCATATGCCATTAACAAAGGAAGTGCAGCAATTGATGGGAGTACTAATTTTCTGCTCTTCACAATGACAAATAATCACAAAAGAAACTATGCTATCATTAGTTGACAAGCACAAATCCTGGAAACGAATACTAAAATATCGTACTCACACTCTCCATGGGACATCAAGGACATCATCAACAAATCCAAGTAATGTCATGAAACATATGCATGCTAACGCCGCGTTGTACTCAACAAGCCACTGCAAGTTCAAAATAGTTCATAAATTAAATATTCAATTCTTCTATTGATATCAGTCACGAAATATTAATCCTGAACTGAATAGTCAATTGCCTTACTTGTAACTTACAAGATATACTTACATTTGAATCTGCTGTGAAGTTAAAATACTGAAATAAGATTGCCAAGACCAAGAAGACGATACTAACAACTATACCCAATGACTCAGGCCTGCACAGAAAAATGTAGCATAATTAACAAAGAACTGGAAAGAGGTCATTAGTGATAGACAGTCCTTCTTCCTCAGTTTGAATTCAACTTTACCACTTCACCAAGACAAGCTCTGGAAGCAACTAGCTCATAACTAAACCAAGTTATCATACAAAAATAACTACAAAACTTAGTCACAAAATTTTACGGTTTCTGATTAGAATTCTTCCTATGCATACATGACATATATAATACATACATAAGTACATATTTCCAAATAAATCCTATCTAAGGGTATATCTCTACTTAACTTTTTAACTGCATTTTTCATAACTTGTACCAATGTACATTAATAATCTTTCTTTTACTCTCTTCAGTTTAACTTTTGGAGTTTTCTCACTCTTCCACACCCAAACATTTAGACCTCTGTGCCACATGTTCAAAGCATCTGAAACAATAATTTTTCATTAAATCATCAGCCAAAGCTAACTGTTATCTTGGTGTGATATCCTCATTCTTATCATATATTTCCTCTTGTTACTAAGTATCCACCAGCCACCACAACATTTTGATCTCCTCTAAACTCATTTCCTGAAATATCTTTTTAAGAGTCAAACTGCACTGCAGCACATCTATAGATGTCTCTACAAGGGCATCCATCAATTACATAATAACCACGTATGTGCTTCTCAATTTCATCCAATTAAGCCTTTTTGCATTGGATACTAGTCTCTAGTCACAACATCATTTTGAACCATTGCTAAACTTACTTTTTATTTTTGGGTAAAATACAATTTACACCCTTGAAGTTTACCCTAATATCAAATTATCCCCTAAAGTTTTTTTTGTCTCACTAAACCCCCTTGAATTTTGGTCTAACTTGAAAACGTTAATTATTCTGTTAAATGAAATGGAGTTTAACAATCAATTTCAAGTTAAACCAAACTTCAGGAGGGTTTAGTGAAATAAAAAAAATTTTCAAGGGGTAATTTAATACAAAGATAAACTTCAGGGGTGTAAATTGTATTTTACCCCATAAAGTCTTCTAACTAAATGGTCACATGGTGTGCACGTGAGTCATGTGGTCTGCACGTGAAGGTGACTTTCGTTTCATTTAACAGTAAAATTAACGTTTTCATGTTAGACCAAAGTTCAGGGCGGTTTAATAAGACAAAAAAATCTTCAAGGAGGTAATTTGATACTGGGGTAAACTTCAGGAGTATAAATTGTATTTTATCCTTTATTATTTTGCATTTAAAAGATAAACCTTTATTAACTAGAAAAAGAGCAGCTAGTAATAGATGATAGATATCCCAGCATTTCCAATCTCATTGGAATTCTATCAAGTCATCTAGCTTTCCCTATCTTTCTCTTCTATATACCTTGTTTTACAAACCTACAATTCCTTCACAGAAACTACTTAGCTTCCTGAGTTCATTTAATGACTACCACTACACAACATATCAAAGTAATAATCCTCTAGTAGTCCCTAATCTCCTAAACATTAAATAAAACTTTATATTTCCAGTTTTCGCTATATGCTCATACCTTTTGTGTTCAATAGCATGGATCTTTTGTTTAATACAGCAACCAACACATGCCAGGTTCACGCGATAGGTAAATGAAAAAGAAGTGAAATAACACATTAATGAAATAAGTACAAAGGATAAATGACATAATATCAGTTCAGCCACGTAAAGTTTATAAAGTATCATAAGAAAAACAACCTAATAAGACAATCTGTATGTTTATACTTTATATATCCATATTTACAGAACATCAAATGGAAGCATTAGTCTGGTAGATAGCAATATCATAAAGGTTTTAGAATATATGTATCAAAAGTAAACGATACAAGAGAATTGAAAAGAAAAAGAGAGAAACTCGAGTAAGTCAACACTCAACATCAACAATCTATAAAATAGAAAATAAAATATTTCCCAAAGGGCTGGTACACTGTACAGTTTATCTCATAAATTGGTTGAACAATCCATGAACAGCATGCATAGGATTAAAAGAGTATTTACAGCCCACATTGAAGGGCACAAATCTCAAACTCTACCACGAAAATATCGGAGGAACTATTACACAAAGAGACGCATATTCAATTACAAAAGAAAAATACAACAAACAAAACAAAACTCAATTGAAAATTTGATCCGAAATTGAGTTTCATCTGAACCTAAAACCAAGCACATGATCAAAATGTATGAATTTGATCAGAAAGCGAGGAAAAGAGAAACGCAGCTAACGCATAATTATGGGAAAAAAACAGAAAAGAAAAGAAGAAAAACAGATCGAAAACCAAAATCCACCGCGTGCCACTTCATATATATGATAATAAAACCTAGAAAATTAAGCGAAAGACTCACACTTTGACATTGCCCTGAATGGTACCCTTCTTGTTGATATCATAGCCAAACAGATTTCGCTTCAGAACATATCTCGAAGCCACGGGGATCAATTTGACAGTCACGAAGAACCCAGCAAGGCTCATGGCGGCATTGATGATTATGGATCTCCTGAGATCTTGTTCAATGTTGTAACGGTAGAAGATGAGATAGAAGTAAGGGACCGAGAAAAAAGAGAGCTTGAGAAGAAGACCCCATTTGGGGGGTGCGATTGGAGGGTCAGCGGCGTTGGGCTCTGGGGGTTTGCGCTGGGCGTTTTCCTTCACAGAAGGTTCGGCGGAGGCGTCGGTTGAAGAGAGTCGCTTTCGAGCTGCCATTGTTGCGTTCCCCCTCTCAGCTCCGCATTGCTTGCATTGCAGTAGACCTTAATTGGAGGTTTGCAACGGCGACATGACACCCATCTCCAATTGTTTCTCTTCTCTCTCTTTCTCCTGGTCGTCATAGGACCAATGAGATGGTGCCAATTCAACAAGGTTCGACAACGTGGCATTATTACATTTTTATTTATTTTTATTTTTTTATGATATAAAAATTTAGGCCGAGTAAAAAGTTCTTACGGTCTACAATGAAAGCTTTTTTTTTTCATTGAGTGTTTACAAAGTATTTAAAAATAATTTATTAATAGAAACCCAAGATTTGATCCTAAAATGAATGATTAAAGCTAAATTGATAATTAGTGATTACTCTTCAACTTTTTCTTTTCTTACAACAATTGTATGAAAATTTAAATCTATAATCTTTTATAAATTAGACAAACTTTTTACCACTAATTTAATTTTAATGACTTAATTACTTTTTAACATTGACATCAGTTAAAAAATTAAATAAGTTTTAACATTTAAAAAATCTAAATAAAAAGTCAACCCCAATTGTTATTTTTTATACAGTATAGTGCTTGCATGATTTTTTTTAAAAAAAAACAAAGAATGCCTAAGTCTTGCTCTAAGGTAAAAAGTAAGAGATTAAAATGCAAGGCAAATGATTTTGGTAGGAATCGACTTCCTCATCGCGAGGTTAAAAAATATTGATGTCACTTAAATTATAAATTTTAAACCTGCTTACATGATTACTTAGAAAAGCAAAATTTGCTTGACAGATATTAGATAGGCATGCACCAAATCCTAATAATTTTTGTACTATTCAACTTCCCATTTTCCTTTTACAAAAATGAAAACGAGAAATAATCATTTTTATTAAAAAATTTCCCATGGTAATGAAAATGAAACGGAATGAGCATGCTCTTATTAGCTACTACCCTTAGCAGAAATTTGTAAATCCGATTAATAGTAGGAAAATCCCTTTAATTCTACTTTAATTCACCCTCCCATTTTTCACGCCAAGTTATAACCACTTTTGTAATTAAAAAAAAAAAAAGTGGCGACGATAATCACAATGACAGCTAAGTGGTAAAATGATTACAATAATATAACAGTGGCGGTGGAAATGGTGATGAGAACAAAATTGAGTAAGAATAGTAAAAGTGTCGTTGACCCGTTAATGGTTGGATTACATTTCAAACAAATATACAAGATATAATGGCAACTAAATTATTCCGTATGAATTAGTCAAAATCATGGATTAATACTGGTAAATAATTTAGCATCTTCCTCAAGCAGGTTGCTGCGTGCTATAGCAGAGATAAGATGTGCTCATGTACAAGCATTGCAGTTTTTTCCATGATGAAGCAAACCAGAACAAAAAAAGTAATATCCCTACTTGAGCTAAATAGGGTTGCTCACAAGTTACAAATTAAAGCCACATCCCCCACAAGCTCGCCCTTAAAAGTGTTTCAATTGCAGAACTATAGCTTGACAATGAGGCCAATAGGACAATGATCACTGCCAGTAACATCAGGAAGAATGTATGAATCATGAACTTTGTCAGCTATGGATTCTGAGACAAGGAAATAGTCCAGCCGCCACCCTGTTTCAAATTTTGAAGCAAATCATTGAGAAAACAGAGAAGAAAGAAGTTTATTTGGAAGGCCTACAGAGTTCAGATGATGATAATTATGAAATGTGTTAATTCACTAGTGATTGAATAAAATACACACAATCTCATGTATGTACTTCCTCAGAAGTAATTCACATTAGACATCTTCTTAATTGCAATTAGACAACCTTACTGCTAATAGGAAGAATGAAATTCAGATAGAATGCTCAGGAATTGCTGCGAATCCGGGAGCACTCAAGGCAATTAACCAGGGAGATAGTAGATCTAGAGACTATCTCCGGAGATCAAAAGCTGAAAGATGAATGTATATGTAAACAGAGAATAGAGGAAGGAGAACTTGATATTCATTCATTGATAATGATCACTCTGTTACATTCTCCCTATACCTAAGATTCCATACAAACAGAAAATACTAAAAATGGGAAATAAAGCATAACAGAATTGCCAATCCCCAAAAGTTGTTTTACACCTCATCAATGCTGACGTGTGTCAGAACAATCAAGAGAAGAAAAAACAACTGTAATATTGAAAATGGACTGACTCAGGCCCATAAAGTATTATTACTATAGCACTTATAGACGAGACGCAAGGGCTCAGGTAAAATTGGTGGAATAATAATACGAAATGGTAGGCTATACTTATATAGCATTGAATTATAACTTTATAAGTGAAACAGTAAAGACGGGTGACATGGAAAATGATGGAAGAATACTAATACTATAAAGCATAAATCTATCCCTTGGGAGAGAAATTGACAAATGGAATCTCATGTTTTTTCTTTTGGGAAGGGGGATTAGGAAAATCCTCTTGATTGCAATTGTCTCCAGAAGACCCTGGAAATGCATGAAAAAAAGGTTTGAAATGCCCATCTAGAAGGAGCATACCAATTGAAGAACATATGCAAAGAAGTAAGGAGAGAAGTCAATGGAGAACTACCACGCAAGCAAACTTGTGCATGTGCTTGCACTCGTAAATGTATAAACACAATCATGTAAAAGGTAATTAGATTAAGTGAAAGTGTGAAACAGTTAATTGGAATTATATTACAACTAAGATTCTGTACAAATTGTGTAAAGTATATTTAGGTGCATGCTAGAAATACCTCTGTTAGTTTTGCGCCCACCATGCCGATAACCCCAATATGTATATCCAACAACACCAGGGTGCTGCCTTCTAAAGGTATCCACGAATCCCCTTGATAAGAAGTTTGTCGCAAACGATTGCCTCTCTTCATCTGTAAACCCAGCACTTCTTCTATTACCCTGTGGATATATGCAATTATCAGAACAGATAAAAACTGATTTTTGTGCTCTTGGCAGCCTATTAGCATTTGATAATTTATCATGGTATTAACAGAGAGATTATTGGTTTAAATTCCATCTTGACTATAATTTCTATATATTTTGAATCAAATAGCTCACGTTTTAGGTGTAAACAACATTAATAAGCCCAAACACATTGTCTGAAATAGTTATGGCCGTGTAACTCATAGTGGGCTACTAGCCTACTGCTCTGTTGCAATTCTTATAGCACTTGTCCCAGATATGGGACTTAGGTTCTTGCATACTCTTCCTCTTATATGCTTGATGTCCTCATCAATCCTCCTGAATGTGATGAGAGTTTCCGAGGAATGCCCATCATGAGTATGACACAGCATGGTGCTATCACCATTCTCAGTATTGCTACTACCAGTTCTATCTCACAGATCAAGAATGTTACCAAGGATGCATGGTAGGTCTCCATATGGGTTACACTTAATTCCAGAAGAAAATTGTGCTTTGATGCCTATTTGTAATTATCAGAGTAGCTACTAGCCAAGTAATTTGAGTTGGCGCAACTGCCTCCCCAGTCACTACTATAGGAAGTTTGGCCTTGTGTATGTTCTCACTCTCACTTGTCAGACTGATACTTGGGGTATCACATTAGGCCACATAATTAAGGGATACTCAGTCCACCTTTTCATCAGGGGAAGTTTCAGAACATTCTAAATGATCAAACATTAAGACTCTTAACAGGTTAAGCTTTTTGTAACTTACCAAACAATCACAACTCACGAATATAATTAATTTTAAAACTGAGAAGTCAATTTAGAAAAGCAGATCTCACGTGGTGACTCAGGCAACAGATGTAAATATTTACACCAAGAACAGCTCTTTTTAAAATTACACTTGAGGTTAGCGCTTATTACATCTGACACCTCTCTTGTTTGAAAAATTACACTTGTATCCCTTATTTTTTGTACTGTTCTTACGCTGAATACCCTTCTTTTAATAAATTACATCTACCTTCCCTACTTTATATATGGTTCATACACCAATTCCCCTTGTAAATAACAAAGTAAGGGAGGTAGATATAATTTTTCAAACAAAAGGGGTGTCAGGTATAATAAGCACCAACCTCAAAAGAGGTTAATGTAATTTTTTCTAAATTTATTTAATAATCAAATTTATTTTCAACTTTTATAGCACACCATAACGGAAGGATTGAATTATAATTGGATTCAAGTTTGCCAAGGCATGTTAATAACTTCTTGACTACCTTTTTTTTTACCCTTTTAAATCCAGTAACCTCTACCAGAAACAAGTGCCTCGCTTAGTTGGTGTCATTTACTAAGGCTTAGACATCAATCATGATAGATCAACTGTTTTCATGGAGAATATTGAATGTGAATCACCTACAGCAGGGTTATATATGTCTATCTCTTCATGAGCGCAATTCAGATCCCCAGTCAAAACTACAGGTTTTGATTTTTCCAGCTCCTGTATCCAGCAGAAAATCAATCATGAATCCTAATATTAGAAATTACATAACTACAATGTTAAAGAACATGTTGTTATTTCTTCTGAAAGAAGACTATTTACCCAAAAAGAATAGTGAGGAAAAACGGAATACAACATAGGGCATCATCCTGCTCCTCAAATTTTTTGTTAAAATAAGGCAATGCATTCCAACAATCATTTTAACATGTTAGGCATATGGAACAAAGTTATTAGGCTTTTCAAATGTACAACTACCAAGTTGAAGAATTTGTTACTCTAAGATCACTAAGCACTAACAGGTCAATGTTAGGAACCCAAGTCTTTGATATCAGAAAAATAGGGATAGTTCCCAATTACAGCAACTGATTCACAGTAAAACTCCAGAAAATACAAGAAATCACTCTGAAAATATAAAATGAAGATGTTAACACAGGTTCTTCGAGGGTACCTGCAACCTCCCTACCCAAAAAGGGTCCCCAAAACCTTACCAAATGACTCCCCCTCTCCTGACCCCTTCCCCCCTTTTTATGCCTGCTCGGCTGCTCCTAACCAATTCCCATTATCTTCCCACATCTCTTGCCACGTAGGCAAGGTTGTTACAGCCTCAAATCTCTCTCTCGGCTGCTCCTAACCAATTCCCATATCTTCCCACATCTCTTGCCACGTAGGCAAGGTTGTTACAGCCTCAAATCTCTCTTCTGCCCTTATTCACAGCACACACTTTAGCATCAGTAACCATGGCATACCTAACAATACTCCCCCGCCAAAAAAATTCACCTTGTCCTCAAGGTGAAGGTTAGAGTAGGGGTCTTGCAGTGGCTGAAAGAAACCTCCACCGGGGTCCCAATGCTTGAAACATAATGATTTAGTTCCCAATTCCCTGAAAACTTCTTTTGCATTGCTAAAAACAGCATGGATGGAAATCTCTGAGTTGATAATTGCTGCAATAGACCTTTCTTCAAGTGCCCACTCATGCTTCAAAGTGCCCATTAACTTCACTGGGCAGCCAATAATCTGTATAGGAAAGCACTGAGATACTGATAATCCATACTCCTTCAAGAGTTCTAACTTCTCCTTATAAGACTGATCAGATTCCTTGAGTGACAGTGACAGCAGCTCTGAATCACTGGGATTAGCACCTTCTCTTGGAATAAATCCATACAGTAACAGAAGCTTCCCATTGCTTAAAGAACTTCCACCGGGATCCCATTGCTTAAAGCATAGGGAACCCTCTTGTGCATTGCTAACAACAGCTGCAGGAAAATTGCCATGTGCTGGGGTTGGAATAGCATACGGTATGTCCTCTTTCTGGTTGTGGAACGTTGTCAGCAAATGCAAAACTTCTGCTAAAAGCTTCTTCTTCAAGCAAGGAACGTTCAGAAATTGAGATGGTATTTGTCCCAAGTGAGTAATCTGATCTTGTGTGGCACACCGTTGTCTTTCCGCAGGCAGCCAATGCTTATGAATAAAATCAACTGGAATCTCAACCCACTTGGGAAGTTTTACAATATCCAGCTTTCCTCCCAATTGTGTTGTGCCAAAATTAATTGAGCTTTCATCAGTGAGGACTTCAGGAAGGTATAATAACTCAATAACCAATCCTTTCACCCCATTCACTATTTCCCCAGGAACTCCAATCCAAGCAGTAGAAATATCAGAAAACATCTTACCTGCATGATCAAATCTTCCTCCTTGTAGTCGGATTGCATGGGTACTGAATGGTTCAACCTTAACAGGGTAATACAAAACTGTTCCTGTCCAAACGAAGTGTGATCCACTGCAGAACTTGGGGATGACCCAACCATCAAAGCTAGTGCATTTCTCTTGCAATTTCTTTAGTGTGTTGAGTTGCATCAGGTATTCAAAATTGTTGATTGGAAGAACCACAGCAGTGGTTTTAATGGATCGAGTCTGGTCACTCAACCAATATTGAGCCCACCTACATGGTCCACTAACCCACTTGGTAAGTCCAGCCTATCGATACAGTCATCTCTTCTTCTTACATAAGACTGACAAAAACCATAGCTACCATGACTGCCCAACCCCTCACGCCTCCTGCTGATAATTACCCCAGCCTCACTGCCCGTCAACATGACTTGCATGGTCAAAATGCCTTTGTGAGGGCTCACCATCAAGATGGAATTATCTATGTGTTTCCAGTCATGCTCCCAACACCTCTGTTTTTCCATGTGTGGAACCCCTGAAACCAGACTTAGTGGTCCTGAGCCTAAATAATTCCCTTCTTCCCTTGTCTCCTTGTAGTTTAATCTTCCTTGAGTATTCCTGAAATCACCGAACCCATATGCTTGCAAAACACTAATGGGTTGACGAGCAACAATCTGTATTGCTCTATCTTATGCGTCTACGGTGCCTTTATAATTGAGATTGGGGGGACTTGGATAGCATTGAACCCACTCTCCCAATCTTAGAAAATTGATTGGGTCGTGACCCAAGTGATAGTACAGGATCATTTTGGGCTGTTCCAGAATTGGGTCTAAAAAACAGCTCTTCTTCCACTCTCTTCCTTTCAGCAACCAATTCCTTCTCCTTAATCAATTGGATTGGGCCATTTACGGTGGTCCTGATTAACTGAATTATATCAAAAAGAAACTCTCTAACCATTGAATAAGGATCCAAATCATAACAGCTATCCTTTTTAGTAGTTTGGGCTTGGCCCATTAGGTCAAAAGAGAAATCCAACAATTCCAGTTCTATCCTTCGTCTCCTCGAGCAGTCCCAATTACAGCAACTGATTCACAGTAAAACTCCAGAAAATACAAGAAATCACTCTGAAAATATAAAATGAAGATGTTAACACAGGTTCTTCGAGGGTACCTGCAACCTCCCTATCCAAAAAGGGTCCCCAAAACCTTACCAAATGACTCCCCCTCGCTCCTGACCCCTTCCCCCCTTTTTATGCCTGCTCGGCTGCTCCTAACCAATTCCCATTATCTTCCCACATCTCTTGCCATGTAGGCAAGGTTGTTACAGCCTCAAATCTCTCTCTCGGCTGCTCCTAACCAATTCCCATATCTTCCCACATCTCTTGCCACGTAGGCAAGGTTGTTACAGCCTCAAATCTCTCTTCTGCCCTTATTCACAGCACACACTTTAGCATCAGTAACCATGGCATACCTAACAGTCAACAAGAGAAACTATACCATACTTGAAACAACAAGTACTCAGATTGCCAATGCCCAACATCTAAAATCATTTTGCAAGGAATTTAATACAACAACATTAACATTACACGATTTTGCTAGCACATGCAAACATGAATAAAAATAGTCTCTCTTGGGTGTATCATAAAACAAATTCAACATAAATAACCAAGTAAACAAAGGAAGCATAGGAGAGAGATGGTGTCTTCTGCAAAAGACAAGGAAAGAAAATAGGATGAAAGGAGCTATACTTACTTTCAAATAATTGCCGAGAGATGGATCCCATTGAGTAACCCTGTATGACTAGATTTAAAAACAGAGATATTATTTGGATGAGGATACGATTCTTAGATTGAAAAGGAAAAAAAAAAAATATATATATATATATATAATTAATTAATTTCAAAACATAAAAGGAAAGTAAATTAATACAAGTACCAGTCTTCTCAAGCCATCTCCAGAATTAGGGACGTATCCACTTATCAAATAAAATGATTCAAACTCTGCAGTTACAAGTCTCCCCTCACTATCGTGATCAGATATGCCCAGGCCATATCTAACTGAAAGTGGCTTTATCTGTCAGATAAATTCCAATTAATGGAAAATTAACATTAGAAAAAGCATTATTAATATAAACACCATTCTTGCAATTTATAAAACGAGGAAGTAAATGGTTAGGCTATCTGACAGAAAGCAAATCATGTCACCTTACGCTTCAACCTTATTTCTGGAAGTTAAATGATTAAGTAACAGAGTACCAAACAATTGTGATTTACGAACAAATGCAACTAGTATTTAGCCCTCTTGAAAAAATAATACTATTATAGTAGGTAGATAATAATTTTTCCATTATCATTAAGATCTGCCAAAAATTTTACATAGAAAAAATTGTGAAAATCACTTACCATTCATGCTGCATTTATTCTTAAAATGCCATATTAAAATTTAGCATGAGTCAATTGTACAGGGAATAGTCTTTACTATAAACTGACTTTTATTCTAAATGTAGAGACAACAATTTAAGAATATGTATCCATTAAGTGTGAGAAGAAAGGATGAACATAGTCAACTTACCCTTGAGATTATTGCTGTTCCAGAATAACCAAGCTTAGAAACACTACATGTCCAAAAGCTATTCTCATAGCCATCTATTAGTCGCCATTTGATTTCCTCTATATCCTTCTCCTGTTAGCAACATCAGAGCACCCATAAATAGAAGAGAACATAAGCATCGTTAATTTTTCATATAAATATCAGTATCATGGTTGATAGATTTTAGACTAAAAAAATCTGGTTGGCATATGTCAAGGACCAACCCTCCTAAATATCTTTAGGTGGAAGCAATTGAATGGTTTTATATCTCTAACACACCCCCTCACATCTCTAACACACCCCGTCACGCAAGAGTCCTTTGGACATAAAGTATGGACAATGCATAGGTCCATTTTACCTTTTGCTGAAATTTAACTTAATTATGAAGAATGTAGGTGGCAAAGATCAAACTCCTAACCACTTGGTCATAGTGACTCTTGATACCATGTCAAGGACTAGCTCTCCTAAAAGCTTAAGCTATTAGGTGAAAGCATTTGAATGGTTTTATATCTCTAACAGTATATTTTAAAAGGCCGCAACTAAGACTCTGTTTGTTAGGACTAGCTTCTTACAGCTCACATCTTTCACGATTTGCAAATAAACATTCATTGCTGCTATCATACAGAAACTGTAGTCTAGTTCTAATCTATTATATGGCACAATTTTACATTTTGTTACTTGCCCTCAAGGTTCTTCTGCTATAACAGACAAAACTAGCAAGAGAATTCTCATGGGCCAAGAACCACCTCAAAACATCAGCCCTTTTTCAGGTACTACTCTAGTGATTTTGAGGAACATCAGTTTTTTGAAAGAAAGCAAGGTAGAAGATCCATCTTCCATTTCATAAATTGCCAATTAATTTTGAGGGATCATAATATTACAAGCCCAAAATATCATACACCAAATTTCTCAGCTTTCTAAACTAGACCACCCTAACCATTCATACTCATTTGAGAGCTGCTACCCTGCTTGCTGCAGTCAATGCCAAGCTCATCATCCACCATTAGCCCATCAAACCAATATCCAAGTCTGCTTCAACAGTCAAATCAAACTTTTTAGCCACCTTTAACAAACAATATTTATCTTTCAACAATCTGTTCCTTCACTTTCCCCGATGAACTTGTACTAACATTAAGAGATTTGGTAGGAAAGTTGGCACTAGCAAACCGAATTTAGAGATCCTTCAGAAAGTTCTTGCAACTTGCAAGTTATCTGATAGAATAACAACTTTACCAAATTTTACATAGAGACGAACTAGCTAAAGGAGCTAAAGGCATCAGCAAAAAATAGAGTGGAAAAAGATGTATCATATATCACAAGATTTGTTAAATCTCAATATCTGTTGTGCCACTATCTTACAAAATAGCATAAAGTCCCTTCTTTGATTACCATCAATAAATTTCCAAAGTATAACCTTACATTAACTTCCAGCAGAATCAAAATAACTAGAATACTAAGGTATTCAGCAATACAAAAAGCAATATAGTTCCATAACTTACAAAGGATTCAGTTCAGGGTTTTCTCCAGCCTTCTGTTTTTCCTTTTTTCCAAGTTATCTAATATGATTATTCAGCTGAAGACAGTATCTATATAGATACAAACCACAGAGGCAAAATTAACTTGACTAATAAAAACAAACTAATGAAATCAGTTATATATTCTTAACGTCATTTTTCTGCAAACATCACTTACATAATAATAACTACAGAATAAAGCAAGATGCATTTATAAATCAGAATAAAATAGGGGAAAAAAATAACTTTTCATATTTCTTTTATATTAGCCTTACATAACTGAAATTGGGCGAAAGTTGCAAACATATAACTCTTCCATGCATAAAATGAGCACTGATATGCACTACCTGCAATTTAGTCTCTTGCAAGCATAATACATCAAAGTCTTCCCTTTGGGCAAGTTGAAGTGCTGAGAATCCTTCCAATTTTAGCAATGCTCTCAATCCATTGACATTCCAAGACAAAAGCTTGACAAATTTTGTATCTTGGGTAAGAGGTGGGGGTCTCATAGTTCTAGGATTATATGCCATCCAATCTTTTTGAGGCTTCTTGTGGGCAAGAACAGTCCATGGTTCAGTTTGACCAGTGGCTGAACTGATTCCGTCTGATTGCGCAACAATGCCAAGAATTTCTGAAGATACCTTTCTCTTTGCCCTGGAAGGCTTAAAATCTGGTAACAAACACCCATATAAGATTGATCCTTATTTGAATGAGTCAAATTTGATGTTATACTTTAATGAGTCAGAAAAAAGGCATGAAGTGGGAGGTTATTGAAATAAATTGAAGTCATGCTTAAAATTAAGACAAATTGAAGTTCTACAGCACAACCTGAAGCCTTCTCTGATTTCACTGACAGCTTCTTCTTGGTTGTCACTTTGACAGTTTTGCTCTCAGATCCTGACTGTTTTAACCTTCTCTTACTCTGGTTAGGTTCATATATCTCTGGAGCAGTATCATCAACAGAGTCTCCATCTGATAATATTTTAGCCTTCACTTCTACAGAAGTATTTTCAGAAGAAATGAATAGTCCTTGTTCTTCTCTTATTTGAGAATCTTGTCCTGCACATGAAGCGACCTTCTAACCATTGGAATAATACAGCTAGTTTTTTAAGAGAGACACTAAGGTTAATAAGTAAAATAAAAGACTGTTTGGAGCCAATAATTGATGTTTGGAAACACACTCTTCTTTTCCTCCTTTGGAAACACACTCTTCTTTTCCGCCCTTTCCCGAGAAACAGTAAAAATTCAGATAACGCTAGCAGAATTGTATACCACACATGTTATTGTCCATGAAACTCTTCAAGGCAGACAAAAGATCATCTTTACGACCTTTGGCAGGGACCTTAATACTCCTGAGAATTCAAAACCATTCCTAAGATATAACTCAAACAATATTGTTACTACAGCTAAAACAGTAGCTACTTGGAAGGAAAAGACATATCTGCTTACCTCAATGTCTTCCGGAGTTCCTGAACTGTCATTGCCTCTATTTTGGTTGGGTCATTTCTTAATCTTTCAATCTCAATGGAATAGCTATTAACATCATTTTCCTACGTTATCAACTTATAGTGAACAACCGAAAACAAAAAAAAGAAAAGAGGATTGCAATACTCAAAGTAGCATAAAGGATATAAGAATGATAATATAACTGAACATCAATTAAACCTTCACAACATGCTTCTCAGAACCTGGGCTTGCTCCCAACCCTTTAAGCTTCATATCTTTCTTGTCCTCAACAACTGGTGACATGGGTTCTGATGAATTTGAAAAGGGTCTTTTAGACCTCATTGCTTTCACAGTTGGACAAACCAAAGTCTTAGTATTCAAAGGCTTCTGAACTACTGCAAAACTAGACCATTCTCAGTCAGTTCAGGTACCCAAATAACTTGAAATTCGATTCACAATACAATTTCAATTAGAGTGATAAAACAATATGAATTCTGGCTAAATGAAAGTGAAAAAGAAAGGGGAAAAAAATGAAATCTTTCCCCTTAAAATTATCGTAGTTCTTGTTCAGCAAAGGGTCAGGCAAAACAAAAATAAATGATATACGAGTTGGGAAGATTATAAACATGGAAAATGAAGAAGAATTACCTGGTGAGATTGATAGAGGTTGTAGATATAGAGGTTGTAGAGAGAAATTGCAAGACTTGTTTCATGTCATCAATGAGATAGAGGAGAGAGTTGCGCCGGTCTGAAGAGGAAAGCGCAGGTAAGCATCGAATCCAGAAAGCAAGAAAGAACCGCCAAAATATGCTGAGAATGGCAAACAGGCAAAGGACTGGATACAATGGTAAAGCTGTTTGTTAAGGGGAAATGATAGGCAACTTTTCTTTATTAGGGTAAATTACCCTCTGCCCCTAAGATTTTTTTTTTATAATTTTCGTCTAAAATTTACATTCCTCCTCATTTAACCAATTAGCTTAGGGTATTCATGAACTGAATAAGATTAGATTTGTCTTGACCCAAACCAGGTCTATTATTTTAATCAGACCAATTTTCTTAACTCGAACCTAACTCTAAACCTGAGCAGACCTGATCATGTTCGTATTTATGTGTGACCTGAATATAACTAGATTAAAATTGGATTGACCCGAAATTTAAATATAATTTATATTTTAACATGTTTAATAAATAAATTAAGTGATAAAATTTTTTAGTCTTTAAAAATAAGAAACTTAAAATAAATTTTTGGATATTTAAATTGTAATATGGTAATCTTTGCATAAATTTAAAAAATAAATAGGAGATGATATTTTTTAAAAAATAAATATATGTAACTTTGGGTCAGGATGGGCCAACCCGAAGGGTGGCCCAGACCTGACTCAAGACCCAGCTCAGTTTTTTATTAGAATCAAGTCTTATATGTCCCCAATTAGCTCGGGTTTAAGTTGAGTCTTGAGCACCCTTACAATTGACTAACTACATTTTAACATAGTTAATTATTTTTTAATTTTTTAAAAAAATTTAATTTAAAGATCAAATTCTTTTAGTGTAAAATTAATCATAAAATTTATTACAATAAAATTATCGACCGACAAATTCAACAAATATCGACTTTATTCTTTTATAATTTAGTTATATATTAGCAAGTATATGGACACTATTCTAGAATTAAATATAATGTTATTGATTTTGAATTGAACTTAAAAATGAAAACATAAATACTAAACTATTGATCTTGTGTAACTAATTTAATTTTTGTCTTCCTAAAAGTACATAACATATGATAGATTAAAACTAAAAAAAAATAAGTTGGACCACTTTTTATAAGAGAATTTTTAAAAATCTAATTGTCTCAATGTTGAATCTTGATAACAATTGAGAATTAATATGACATCAGATTAATCGTCCCTGACACTGACTTTAGTCTTTTATAATTTAGCCATATATTAAAGCATGTTAAATAACTTTTATTTGATGATGTTTTTCTTTTTTGTTTAAAATTTATTTCACACCTTTTAATTATCAACATAGAGTTTAATTTTCTTCTAATATAATTTGAAAGAAAATACGACTTACAAATATCTTGATAATAGGTGATGAAATTGAAAATACATATGTTATTTTTATAGTATGATCATGTATCACTAGATTTATGTGTCACTGTAGTATAGTATTATATTCCATTATACCTGTTTGTTTGTGTTTCATGGGAACTATAAGTTTATTTGAAAAATATTAGGACTTATATATAGGAGAAAACAGGAAGTTTATATCTAATAACATAATAATTGATGGGAGATCATAAAAAATTTTTTAAAAAAATTAGATAAATTACACTTCACCATTTTGAGGTTTCTTAATATGATATTTAACTCAATTTATAATGTTAACTATTGTTAGTTTTTAGGTTAGAAGTAATATTATGTTAACAAAGTTAAATGAAAGTTAGTCAACTTGGTTAAATGAGGTGAAGTGTAATTTATCCTTTTTATTATGAAATATTTCTTGGTTGTTTGCTTCAAGTTTACAAAATATGATTTACAATTAATAACCAAAAAATTATATTTTATAATTAATAAATGTTTGAAAATTAATTAAGGTATTAATATCTAGAAAAAAATGAATATTAGAGTAAAAAAATTGTAAGTATATTAGATGTAAGACATATAATACATGCATGTCATGTTAGCTATTTTTAATACTAATTTATTAGAAATTATATCTTATGAGGAGAGTTATATCATTATTACTCTTAACTCGAAAAAATTAGGCTTATAGAACAATTCAAATAGGTCGAATCCTATCAGAATAATCTTGATTCACACTAAAAAAACTATTTTTAATACTAATTATTGTTAATGTATTAATAGTAAAACACAATGATGACATAGATAATTGCTTGTGTAAGAATTTATTATTAGGTCTAAGGTGAAGATAAGTGAAAATTAAAGTAAAGCGGCCTCAATAAAATTTAGTTCCAATATTATGGCTTATCAAAGAAAATTGCTAGTTTGCTACACCATATATGATTCTTTTCTCTTTTTTAAATGTTAGTATCCTTGATGCATTAGTAGACATTTATTTGTATTTAACTTTTACAAAAATGTTTGAAATCCATCAAGAATGATTAATTACTAATAAATATTTGACAACTCATCAAATTAGCACTACTCAAAAAAACTTTGGTAATTTGAATAATCTCTATTTTCAAAACAAATAAACACAATTTCTATATTTTTTTAACATTAGAGTAACCCTTTATATATTGATATAAATCAATATAAATAACTTGTTTATATCAACTGTATTCATTTCACATAACAATCTCAATTGAAATAAATTATTTATATCAATGTCATTATTTCACAAATGTAAATCTTCATATTTTGTTTAAACATAAGTAAACGATATTTATTTTGTTTAACGAATAAAAATTAATTTTATTTATCATATAATTGAAAAAATATATTCTTTAATATTGAGGGTGTTTTAATTTTTTTTCCATAAATTTAAAATCATTTACACTTTCATTAGTAAAAGAAAAGTGTTTGTAAGTTTTACAAATAAAAAAAGAAAAGTGTTTGTAAGTTTTACAAATAAAAAGGCTAAGAGCATAAATTTTAGTTTAAATAACAGTTAGACTTGTGGCCTAATGATAAATATTTGATGTCTTGAGAAGCTGATTATCCTAAAAGTTTAAATTATTAGGTAAAGACATATGGATAACCTACATCTTTAACAGAAATTAACTAGAGCAAATATTTGTTAGATTGTAAAAAGAAAAAAAAAAGAGAAAGTAAAGAAATATAAAAGTATTAAATATACTGCATTTCCAGATTCTTGTGATCTGCAAGCTCTCATTCCTATAAACAGATGCAAAAGGAATCATGAACATGCTAGCAAACTCTGATCTGCATGTTCCCTAAACTAAGCCAACAACCTAAATCTGAAATTTACTTAAAAGCATGGGTAATGATCGAGAAAAAACCCATGAATCCAAAAATTGGAATGCTCATCAATATAGCCAGAAGTGCTTCCATCATTGTAATATTTATTTAATTTTCTTTCCCACAATTCAAGTCTCAGACCCACCTTTAAGATAACTTCTGGGGATGGGAAGGAGTCATGAGTCAACAGCTAAGATGTAACGATGTCAAGAGCGATCAAAGACTGGGTGGGGATAATGGTGGTATTGCAGAGAGAAGGGAGTCATCTTTAATTTCCAAGGTTCTTCTTGCAGATGCTTGGATTATTCCATCATCATCAAATTTTGTAGATATCATTCCTGATGCAGTTGTCCTAGATGAATTGCTACTCTCAGCAGATTTTAAAAAATTGTCTTTTGACAATGTTGTTTGAGCAGCTTTTTCAATCACAGAGCTGAAAACACCAGATTCCCTCAAACTTTGGATAATAACCTGCAATTATAATTTTTAGCTTGGAAAAGTTTAAACTGTTTTCTCATGACCATGTAAATGATAACCATATAAATGACTTGAAGAGAAACTAACAAGCAAGCTTCAAGCAAGTGAACTTACCATGGGAGCATAAATTCGAGTCAAAATGCCCTTTTTGATAAGTTTCAAGTTTAGTGCTTGGTCAGTCCACACAATGTGTTCTTGATACCTGAATGAAAAGAAAAAGCCCATGTAAGAGGCAAATAAAATAGGATTTGAAGCCGAATTGAATATACATCCTGGAAACTAGAAGACAAGGACAAGTACTTTTGTATTTTGAGGAAAGAGAGTAAGCTAAATTACGAGGCCTACAAATTATGTTATCTTGTTTAGCATTTTGTATATATCACACTACATAGACATATTACCATCTACTTTTCAGAATTTATTAAACAAACTATATCTTTAGTGTAAAAATATTGTTACCATGGAAGTATATTTATTTTCTATTCATATTGTCTGATATTTATGCATGGGTGACACCCAGTTCCAACATAATTTCTCTTTGTTTTTTTGGTCGAGTCCAGCATAAAATCTCACTTATCACATGAATCCACCAATGAATCATTCAGGAAACAAGCTCCATGAAGATTTATAAGTCATTCCCCTACGTAGCTCATGATCAAAATTTACATGTGTTTATATTATCAGATTCATGCTCATGAAATCAATGGCATATGCAGAATCAACATACTAAGGTGACTTCAGCAGTTTGTCATTTCTGTATTGTGCCAACTACACTGTCCATTCCTGACATATATGCAAAAAAATGTTTAACTGTTTATTTTACCACCCCCCAAAAAAAAACAAAAAAATGGTTCAATTGTTTTGTTAAAGATTGGAAAGTGTAAATTTTGTTTATATTCCTCACTTACCATTGACGCATTTCTTCTTCAGTTGCAATTGAAGCAATTATGAATGCCTACATCAGACAAAGTAGAAGAAATTTGTCAGACCAAATATCTGTCAGACCAAATTACTCCTCCTCAAAATACGTGCACGCATAATTTCACAGCCCAACATGCTAAAAAGTAAGGAATAAAAACAAACTCAATCTAAAAATGGCACTCACATCTATAGGCTAGCCATCAAGAAAATAAAAAGAGGGAGAGGTGTTTGAGAATACAAATAGGAAAAAGCAAATAACTGATTGTGATTTTAAAAGGGAAAGGAAATGCTGAGAGAAAGTCATATAACCATGCACAGAATATAACCAAGCAAAACAGGACATCTGTTTTGATTTAACCAAGAAACCTGATTGCAAGACCTAAAACAAATTCGAATTTTAACCTAGCAAAGACATAAAAATGTATCCACCCAATCAATGTTGCAATCTTCAGAACATAACAATGTAATCAAAAATAATAATTTACTCATAAACCTAAAGAAGTCAGATGAAACTGGTAGAATTTAAACTTGAAGCAAAGAGAGCATGCGAAAGAGAACTATAACTCACAGATCTATCAAAGTCCAACATGAAGCATCTTTTAACATCTTCTTTTGTTGGCTTGCATCTACATCGATCACGTCTTGAAGTTAAATCAGAAAATTTGGTGTATGTGTAATGCAGAATTGAAGCTTCTTCGAACTTAATCTCACTGTTAAAAGATTCAGCATACACGTTAATGTAAAAGTAAGGACAGAAACAATGCATTCTACCCTATTAACTTTATGGCTTTAAACATTTTATTCAAATGATTTACAGGTAAACAAAACCTTTAAGTGATAATCAACTAGGTAAAAAAATGACCAGTCAATTTGAGGCGTGTTCAAGATATAGCATAAATTGCTAGCAGACTGGTGAAGACTGTCAATATGAGATCAAAGTTCACACTAAGCTTGAAACAAGTATAAGGTAACTTAAATGAGACCAGCATACTAAAAAATTTCTGATGGTCAGCCTCCCAGCAGGTCAACTAAGCATATTATTATTCTCCATATTACATGCAATAATATCTCCCATTAACTATAAAGTAATGTTAGCTGTAAACATACATACATGTGTTTATATTATCAGATGCATGCTCATGAAATCAATGGCATATGTAGAATCAACATACTTAGGTGACTTCATATAGTTGTGCCATCTGTGTGCACCATTAGGACGAAGATGATCTTGAATCCTAGCAGCTGATTTCCCGTTTCCGTAAGTAAGAAAATAGTTTGGATTACCACGGGTTGCTTCTTTGAAATTTTCAAAATATACATCCTTAGGAAGATGATCATAGTTCTTCTTGAACATTGAAACCTGTGACAACATTGTAAGTTACATATGTTAATAACAATAATTAGTTTCCAAAAGGAAAATAAGCTGCAACAACAATGAACAGCAACGATTAAAAGAAGATTGCAACATTGAAGGCTACAAGACAAGGTAAAATTCTGGATATGCAATTGCAAAAAAGCCTTTTACCCTACTAGATATTTTTATCTTTTTTGATACAGAAAAAAAAAAACACCACTAAGAAACTGCAGCCACCACATTTACAAGCTTATGAAAAGTATTGCTTTAGCCTACCAAAAACAACCAAATACCACCAATTCATATGAAAAGTGTGTGTGAAGTAGATTGAATTTATGATGTCGTAGTACAATGCAGATACTCTTTAATGAATTATATTCTAATGATATGTTTGTGGATAACATAATTCTACAGAGCATTTTCTTTCCTTTTTTTTTTTAATAAAAGAAGAAAATTTATTAGAAGGAAAAAAATTACAGAAGTTTTATAAACCATTTTAGAGAATTAGATTCATATAATTTGACTTGTAGATGATCAATTTGACCATTTACCCAGGAGAAAGCATGCATTTAGTTACCAAGAGAAGAACGAAAGTGATATCGTACAATAAAGTATTCTAGGAAATTATTGTAGCATATTGTTACTTAACATTAGATTTCAAGTATGTAAACAAGTTAACGTGCCCATATGATAAGATTAACAATCAAAGGAAAATATACTTCTCTTCTTTAAAATTATTAAGCATCGTTATGAATGTTCTCTAAATGGTCTTATTGAAAATTTGGTTTTTGATGGAGCCCAAGACGTTGATTGATATTGTAGCCGGTTCCACTTAAGCTTGGTTGTTGTTGTTGTTGTCATTATGAATGAATATAATCTAGTTGACCCAAAATACTTCATTTCTGTAGTATATACATTACTTAAAAAAAGTTCATCAGAAAAAAAAACCTGCAGAATCTTTTTGAGTATGAATGCCTGTGCATGTCTGCTTTTGTACATCTACATAACAAGTGTATCAGGGGCCTCTGTGAAAGTGATAGACATCCACTTATTACTTGGGTGTACAGCAGGGAGGGAAAGGAGTGCAGCAGAGAATTATGGACTCCTACGGCTGAAATGGGAATGAGGGAGAAAATGATTAGGGATCATGCCTTGTAACCACCTCCACACGTGGCAGGTGGGCCAAGAGAGAGAAAATTATGTTAGGATTGAGGAAATAAGAGGACAGAATGGGGAGGGAGGGAGGGAGGGAGGCAAGCAGACAATTTGTGAGGAAGGTTTTGAATCCTTTTTGGGTAGGGAGGTTGCAGGTCTCTCGAATGACCTGTGCTATCTTTTCTTCTTTTTCTTTTCTGTTTTTGGGTGTTATCCATTAGCTTTCTGTTTTGCTGTGGGTGATTGTTACTATAATTGGGGATTATTCCCATTTTTCTGTAATCAAATACCTGGGTTCCTATTAGAAAGACTGTCAGGTCAGGATGCACTAAGTTAATTACAGAGAGAATGCAACATATGCCAAAAAGAGTAATTGAGGATTGGGATTCATATTTTAAGCAAATGTTAGAAATTCATGTTCAATGAAATTTTTCCAAACACGAATGTGTGAAACAACAAAAATAGCAAACTACTGACAGCCTATAGAGCCCGAAAAAAAGTTCCAAACAGAAACGAATTTTACAATTATCTTCAAACAATATCAATTGAATTAGCTGTGTAAAAGTTACTTAGGCATATACCTCACCGAAAGGCTCCTTGATATCATCTCGCTCAACACAGCTCTCCTGAAACAAATAATATTCCAACATTAAGTTAATAATATCAATGCACATGTCAAAAAAATTGAATGAATAAATAATATCAATGCTAATATCAAAAGGGCCAAAGGAATATAGTTTGATCAACTATCTATGTTAAATGATATAACAGTATCATATCAACATTAGCAGAGTAACTTCTGGATCTAAATAAAACTCCCACACTCACATAATTTGGAAAAACAACCATATCAACATTTATGGGCACACCAGACAGCAACTCTCTTAAAGAGTACTCTTGTGTTCCTGCTGGATGTATTAACTCATCAGTGTCCAGATGGATGATCCAATCCATTCCAGAATCCTGATTATATAAATATTGTATAGAAAATGTAAGATCTTTAAAGATAAATCACATTGATGGAAATATGCTAATTTAACAATCCAATAAAAGAAATCATAATCCATACCCTTGCCACGACAATAGCCATTTCCATGTTCAATGATTGCTTCACAAATAACTCATTATTACAGGGTTTGTAGAAAAAAACTTTCCAACCAAGTCTCATTCCATATCCGACTGGTACAAAAAAGAATAAGGTATGAAATATCTTATAAAATCAAAGTACTTAATAACATTATGGTGAGGTTACAGAAGTTGGCACATCACTTTTAAATTCAGAATCTCCATAAGAATAAAATATTTAAGAAGATTACCAAGAACTACTGAACTTCATAAATTAAGCTGTTAAACAGGAGACCAACAATTGATTTTATACTCTAAACTGACCCCTCACTTTAAAGCCCACTGTGCATTTGCCTTCAAATGTGGACAAAGCACAAGTTCAGTACTATCTATTCTCAAAGTCGAGATTACTTTGCACACTAAGATGGTTAATTACAAGAATGGGTATGGTAACTGGTAAGAATAAAGCATTAGACCACTTGATCAACCAAGCTTTGATACAATATCAAAGAATCATTTAACCAATCAAGTTTAAGCTATTAAGCGAAGGTTCAACTATTCAAAGTTGATTTTTATAACTTTGTTAACAAAAAATAAAATAAGAACGTAAATTCTATGAGGATCATAACCTTAAGCACATCACATCAATGCCTTTATAGGACTGTAAGTCTTGTAACATCTCTAAGACTAGCATTTGATCACATAGTTTATTTTCTATCTCATCATCTCCAAATAGGCACATAGTCATGATTACATTTAGGTAAAACATGTTATCATTATTTTACTGAAAAATTTTTTAGACATATTGCAATTTATAACTGACACATTTATTTATTGGACAATTCAAACTTAGATTTCTGGCAGAGACCTTAGGGAAGAAACTACACACAAATTGAAAAGTAAACCATGCGGCCGTGCCTGATCCACAATGCTGGTCAAACTCTAAAAATCCTCAAAAACATGCTATGCTTGCTAGCGTTTAAGTATACTTAAGAGAAAAGTCAATATTGTTAAACAAAATTACCCATTCAAATTAGAGGAAGATTTCAAATTCAAGTCCTATAAGCTTAGTATCTTTGTAATTAATGTATATGTGTAAAGTCCAATAGTGCTAGAATTAAGGAGCAATTTTAGGAGAAAATTACTCCAGT
Organism: Castanospermum australe; assembly: GCA_019955255.1. NCBI lineage: Eukaryota > Viridiplantae > Streptophyta > Magnoliopsida > Fabales > Fabaceae > Castanospermum > Castanospermum australe. The sequence continues at coordinate 656,821 of NSJW01000162.1, forward strand.
AATTATGACTGTAACCTGTAATTAATATCTCACTAATATAAATATTTCCTTGAGCGGTCTGGTTTAGATACACAATTCTCTCAAATTTCAATTATACTTCCTCTATACACTTTTATTTATCATGTAAGAAAATATTTCTTATCTCAAAATATCTGTCATTTAATAATATTAAGAAATAATTAATTTTTTTAACTTTATCCTTATCTTTTAATAAAGAGAATTAGTAAAGTAATTGAGGATGAGAGAAAATGTTAATGAAGTGAGAGAAAGGATAATTAGTCATATTAAACTATATTTTTTTACAAATAAAATTATTTAATAATTTTCTTAATCTCTGTGCAATAATTTTAAACGACAGAAAAAAGTAGACGAAAGGAGTAACGGATAATCAGCTCAAAAAAGGAAAATGCTTAAAAAAAGTTGTAAAGTTGAAAAGGCACGGACCTTTTAGCTTGCTGCTCCTCTAACTCTCTTGTTCTGTAGATAACTTTCACCCCCTGAACTAAAGATGTTTTAGAGTTGAGGATCAAAACTTAGGTAAAATAATGGCAGTTGCTCAGAACTACATCCTGACTGCTAAAATAACTCAGAATAATAGGAATCGCTAGGACTCACCGGGATGCTTTCTAAAACTCTAGATGCATTAGGCAAGGCAGCCTTTCCTTCCACAAAAAGGAGGAAGCTTGAAACTCCAATAACCTTATGATAGAAGATCCATGGCAAAGTCTGCTCTAAACCAGCTGAAGTGCTTGTTGTAATACATATCTGGCAAAAAACGAAGATGAGAACCATTACAATTCACTTCCATGATTCACGAACCATGCTATAACATAAACATCACGAATCTGTAATGATAAAAAATTTAAAAATCCAATCTCCCATAGAATCCAAAAAGTAATATACTAGTACTAGTACTATATGGCACAAGTATCTCAAATTCTCAGTTACTCCTATTCCTATAGTCCATGCCATACGAAGATCCAAAGAGTCAAACACACCCACCAGGTCACCACCAATGGTCAACATTCAATCCAATGATCAGAGACTCACATGGGACATAATCTTCATCAGAATTCCCAATAACCAAACTCAACCAACACGATTTTCACACGAAAGATAGCAACTTGGAAACACCCACAAGGTCTTTGTACCCAGAAAAAACGAGGGTCGATCAAGACTCAGAGCCCCATCAACCAAGGCGAATCGAATTCCGCAGAAACGCTTACCTTGGGCCTCAGATCAGACACGTAATCGAATTTCCAGTCCCGGTAATAAGGGAAGGCGGGGAAATGGCTTCGGCCGAGAGGGTTGGCGCAGTCCGATGCGGAGGAATGCGGACGGTGACGGGAGGGAAGGGAGGTGCCCATACTGGGGAACTGGTGGAGGTGCGGGGACCAGCGAGTGATGGGGTCGGTGAGGTCGCCACGCCATTGGAGGATGAAAGCGAAGCAAGCGAGGGTGAGGAGGAGGACGGTTAGGAGTAGGAGAAGGAGTGAAGTGAAGACCTGTGAGGAGGAGGAAGAGGAGAAAGAGGAGGAGGAAGAGGAGAAAGAGGAGGAGGAGGTGGCGGGCCTGGCTGAAGAGTGCAGAAACGCCATGAGGAGTTGCAGTTGTAGAGAGTCAAAGGTGGGTACAACTGTCACTGCATGTAAAAGTGTATCTATATGTAAAAGGTGGGTACAACTGTCACTGCATGTAAAAGGAGGGGAAAGGAAGAAGAGAGAGAGAGAGAGAGAGAGAGAGAGAGGACGCAGAACTGAAAAGAAGTTGAAGGAAGGAGCATCACAGGAGAAGGCGTTTTGAGACGTTGGTCTTTTAAGTTCGAAGTTCAAACTTTTCAAATTTGCGGGCCCATTTCTTTCGCATTAATAAATAATTTCTAACTATAAGATGTTCATTCTGACTTGGCTGGAATAGCTCAGTTGGTTAGAGCGTGTGGCTGTTAACCACAAGGTCGGAGGTTCAAGCCCTCCTTCTAGCGTCTACGATTTTTTGCCGCTTGATTGAAGACTTTTTAACTTTCTTTTTCTTTCTTATCTCTATAAGCAGTGTTTCATCTTCATTTTTTTACTGCTTCTAACCCCTTTTTAAACGAAAATGTATATTCAATTTGAGATTTGACAATTAGTTCAATTCGGTATTGACAAGTAAATAATTCTTTTCTTTTTTGTTTCTCATGAAAGATCTTTCTTTGTTTTTGCATTTACAGCATAAAAATGATTGAAAATTTTTAATATGTACCTTTCATCATTAAAATTAGAAACTTACTTAAAATTTGACTATTGGTAATTTGGTATGAGTGATAGCCCAATAGGTGTTGAAAATAGCATCTTTCTCCTTTATGCGTTTAAAGCATATGATATTAGGCTTCTTAAAAAAAAACAAAAGCAAAAGATAAACATAATAAGGGAAATCTTCTATGGTTGAATACAGATTATAGGTATATGTACTATAAACATGTGGGCGCATCACATATGATAAAAGGGGAAAAAGAGGAAGAGAAACACATAAGATAAAGTTATATCCTAAATCATATAAGGTAGCAAATCATTAATCTTAAGACTTCATTTGATTTATTGTATAAGTAATTGATAATATAGTATAATTAATATTATTTATTTTTGTATAACGTTTAGATAAGATACTGGATTGTATAATATATATTTAAAATAATTTTATTTAACCTTAATTTTATAACATATAAGGATCAAATTATTTTATCTTATATAGTCTTATACAGTTAAGATTAAATAAATTATTTTGACCAAATAAATTATTATTTAATATCTTATTTAAATATAGATAATATTAATTATATTATATTATTTATTTTTTATATAATATACCAAACGGAGTTAGGTTACAAGAACCCACCTTTACATGACCTGGCTGGACAAATATAGCCATTAGCATATACAAGTCGCGTTGAATGATATTTCCTCCAAAAAAGGCCCTAATAAAATTAGACACAAAAAGTTTCTTTCATACGAGAGGATTCTCAAAAGATAAATAAATTGCTTACCACTTTTGGCCTATTCGATCACCCTTTCTTCTTTTGGCACAAGGTGCATCCCATACAGGTTGATTTTCAAAGAGATTCGCATAGAGATAAAATGAATGCAATATGCATGCATGGACTTTATGTTTATTATGAACTAGGTTACACACGTGTGATGCAAAATAATATAGAAGATTATATACTGAATAGATATATACAAATAATATAAGCTGAAAAATCTTATAGTATTACGGATAGGGAATTGCAATTTGAATCTTTATGTGATATTTTAGAATTCCATAAATAATGACTAACTTTTTATATATAAAATATTATTTAATTGGTTGATATTGATATTTAATTGAATGTTTGATTTAAAAAATTAATGACATGCCATTTATGAAAGACAATAATAAAAGAGATAGTGAATAAAATAAAAAGGAAACAACTTAAAAGTGGATAATGGTATATCCTCCTAAATAATTAACTTAATAATTCACTTAATTATTAAATGAAAAGAATATAAAATGCATTTTTAATTTTTAAGATATTAAATACTTTTATGCTTTTGTTTAATGCTTTTTTCATTAATTATTAGGAAGATTATTAAAATAATTGTTTACTCTTTAAAAATTTATCATTAAATCTATGACATACAATAATAAATAAGATTGCCAATGATAAATATTTCATTTCTATAATGTCACTTGTCAGAATTTTATAAATATCGAGATGTTGCATCATAGAAACGTCACACTTAAAATTTTAAGAATCAAAACTTTCTTTTATATTATATTAATTGATATATAATTGGATTTAATATTCATCATTAGTATCTTTGTTAACATTACAACCAACACCATCCCCGGTTTCACTTGTCTCAATGCACTTTACTTGAAAGTAAAATTTTTTTGCTTTCACTCAACATGCCATTCAAATTCCCTCAAACAAACATGCCACATATTGATTGCAAATCTTTTATATATTTAATTTTTAAAGCTTTTTATGGTAATTTTTTTAATTATCGAAGCTTTTCCTCACTGGTTGCTGCTCAGCTAAGGAGGTATCAATTTAATCATTACGCAAACTAATCATTTGGAACATTTTTTATTTTGCAATCTTTTTTTTAGTTGTTATTTCATATTTCTCCTTAAATTCTTTTCGTGATTTGTTGGTGAAGATGCTCCAGAAATTTAGGATTAAGGAGGAAAGGTTGGTGGCTAAGAGAGTGAAAGAAGAGGAGTAAATATGCATGCTAGGGCATATGTCATGCATGAGACATGGAATATACTCTCTTTATTACTCCTTTGAGTTTTGTTTTTTAAACAACAATCTTAAAGTATCTTTAATTAAATTTTGTTTTATAATAAAAAAATTTAGAGAGAAAGGAAGCTATTATATTGAGTTCATTTCAAGGTCAAAGTATTCAAAATCAAACCAAATCGATATAAACCAAAAAAATCGAACTACAAAATTAAAAACCGAACAAAACTGAATTTAATTAGTTTTGTTTGGTTCTCTTTTTATTAAAACCAATCAGTTTGATTCGGTTTCATTTTTCATTTTTAACTGAATAAAACCAAATTAAACTGAACTTATATACTTATATATATATATATATATATATATATATATATTTATAATTTATGTACATATAGATAATTAGATTTTTATTTGTTTTTTTATTTATATGGGAATGTTTAAGTTAATTTGTTGTTAAAATCTATTTGATTATGTTTATATTAAGATTTTTAAGCCAATTTTATGTTAATTAGGTCATGAAAAGAAAAAAAAAGCAAAGTTTGATGTGAATTATTTGAAACAAAACAAGTGATTGTTCAAAAATTGAATGGATCGAACCAAAGCAAAATGATAAAAAATGATTTGGTTCGATTTGGTTCCTTATTTAGAATAAAATTGATCGGTTCTCAATATAGAAAAATTAATTAGTTTAGTTCAGATGACTTTTTCTCTCAAAATCGAATCAATTCAAACTACAAACACACTTATCAACGAGGACTTATTGTGGTACTTATTGATCATTTGCCAATGAAGGACTCTAATATGCAACTCTATCATTGAACTAACCTTCATTGACATACTTTTTTAATTTTTATCTTAAAATAAAATTATTTCATATTAAGTAATTTAAATAGTTACAATTTGTGCTTAGGAAAAATAGAATAAAAATAAAAAATTGAAACATGTTGTTAAAGAAAGAAAAGTATAGCATAGGATAAAATCAAGTTGTGTCGACACAAAAGGTATTTACTTCAATTATTGCTGGTAATCTCTTATTAGTAAGTGATCAGTAAGTATTATTATAAGTTTTTACTAAACTTGTGACATATCCTAACTTTAGAATAGGATAATTTTACCTCTCATTGAGCCCTTAAACCATTTTGGCTTTTTGCACCAAAAAGAAAGAAAAAGTATAGCTCAGTCAATCAAAAACACTTTTATCTTATCTAAATTTAAAACAACAGTTTAATTATCAAACGAGAGCATAACCAATTATCTCAATGATTTTTTGAGAAAAATAATTAACCTAACAGTTCCATTTTTGTTTTTTAGTTGAATTACAATAAAATAAAAGTAGAAGTAATAGTTTAATTATATGTTAAAATGTTATTAAAATATGTGTTTGAAATAATTTTTTTCAGATCTATTTTCCATATAATATGATTGTATGGCATTAGCAATTTCTCCTATCATCTCATGACGACGAAAAGAAGAAAAGCACTAGCTAATTTGATAGGATAAAAGCTTTCCTAAAATGAAGACAAATAAGTAAGGGAAAAAAAAATTGTTCTTACTGAAAAATACTCGGACTTAAATGCAACTTTCTGCTAAATAAGGAGTGCGGCAGTTAAATTCCACGAGCTCCTCTCATAAGGGTTCATAAAAATATCGAAGGTATTCATATAAATTCTCTTAGATGTTTTTTTTTCTACGATTCCTTGTCGAAAAAAATAGTGTAATTGATATGTCACTCATTATAATCTTTGTTAAAAAAGTTTTATAAGAAAATAATTTTGATTTAATTTTTTATTTAAAAAATACATAACTTTTTTTAAGTAATACACCATTTTTTCAATAGTGTATTGTAGTTAGATTGTTATGTTTTACATTAAATAACCTAGGGGCTCAATGTAGTACTTATGTTATGAGCATTCCCACTCAATAAATAATATTTTGGGATGAACTCTCCTCGTAGGTTTAAGTCGTAATATAGTCTTTTGTTTTGTTTTGTCTTTTTTAGTGCTGTACTATAAGGGTATTCTTGGATTAGCATTCACATAAAAATTGAGATTATCTGTTCTCATATGATCTTAAGGATGCAACCCTAACATCCACATAGAGCATTTAGGAGAATTAACTCTCTCATTGGATTAGTTAATCCTTTACTTTTCATTAAACAAAATAATAGTAAAGATAAATTACTCTAATATTATTGGTCAAAGGCGTCAGGAGTACACTTTGGATCTTAGAAGAGCCAGGCAGAGACCCACCTAGAAGAATATCTCCAAGGATTTTTCTCTTGAAAGGAGGTTATTTAACTAGCTTTTAGAATAATCTCCCTAAGAAGGAATGATTACCAAGTAAAACTACTAGGTCAAGTGAGAATTCGAACCCTTGCATATGGAAAATGCAAGAGACTCTTTGGGATCTTGTCGAGTTGTTAGGTCAGCTCACATTGTCTAGTTAATCCATTGTTAGATATAAATTAATGTTTTGATTGACTTTATTGAATAATTTTGACACTGATAATATGAATTCTAAATAAATGTAAATTCTTATAATACGTTTTATTCATTTTGCTTTTGGACTTAATTTTCATCAATTGTCAGTATAATTATTTTTATATCCTCATTCAATTATATGTTGATACATTACTAAGAAATTTATCTATGATAACAAGTACTTGAGAAATCAAACTCTTTTAATGACAATGTTAATACGAAATTCAATAATAATGTAAAAAAATTAGAGATTATTTCAGTGCCTGCTTTTTTAAGGGTAAAATGTAAAAAACTTCCCTTCAACTTTATCTCGTGTGCCATTTATCTCTAAGTTTTAAAAAGCGTAAAAAAATAAACCTCTTGAACTTTACTAAATATGAAAAAAAAACCTCCATCAAAGATACTCCTATCCACTAATAAAAAATGTTATGTACTTATCATGTGCTCACTTAAAATAATAAGGTAATTGCAAAATCCTCTTCAAACTTTGATGTATGTGTGATTTACCCTTGAGGTTTTGAAAAATTATAAAAAAACACAAATTTACTCCATGTGTTTTGACCATTTTCAAAACTCATAAAGTAAATTGCATATAAATTAAAGACTAAATCTCTAATTTGATCATTTAAAGATTGTGTTGGCATCATTTTAGTCTTTCAAAGATTATTGACATCAATTTAGTCATTGAATTATAGAATGTGACAATATTTTAGCCCTCTAAAAAAATTAACATTAATTTAATCTTTCAATTATCAAAAAATGATATCAATTTAGTCCCTCAATTATACAAAATTAGTATTAATTCAGTTCCTCAATCATAAAAATTATATCAATTTAGTCCCTATCTGTACACAAAGGGATGATTTTGATGTCATCTTCAATGATTCAAGAACTAAATTGATGTCGATATTATTTAGAGGACCAAAGTGATATCAACACAATCTTTAAATGATCAAATTGAAAGTTACTCTAAATTAAAGTATAAGGAGGTTTTTGTATTTTAACCTATCATTGTAAGTTAGTACATGATGAGCATGACATTTTCTGTTAATGAATTGAAATATTTTTGACAAATGAGGCTTTTTTGCACATTTAGTAAAGTTCAAGGGTTTTTTCAACCCTTTTTAAAACTTGAGATAAATTGCACGAGACAAAGTTTAAGGAAGTTTTCTCACATTTTATCTTTCTTTTTAGGGTATCAATATATTGATTAGTTGTCAAGTATTTATTAATTATTAATTATATTTTATGGACTTTAAACATTTATTATGAAAGTAAAAAATTAGTAAGAATGAATAATTAGTCCCCGATTTGAATTTTGATTTTTGTAATTTATTTTTTTAGATATTGGTCTCCATAATTTCATTTATTGAGATTTTAGTATATACCGTTAAGGTATCGATCATTATATTTTTCACTTATTTGAGTTTTAATTCCTATAGTTTTTATTCATTAAAGTATAGGTCCTTATGTTCTATAAAAAATTGATTCTAATGGTTTTCAATTATTAAGGTATTCATATCTTAAAGACTAAAATGTAAATGAGTGAAACTATAAGAATCAATATCCAACAAAATAAACTATAGGGACTAAAATTTAAATTAGATAAAACTATAAAGATTAATTATTTATTTTAATTTAAAAAATTAATAAATACTTAACAGCTTATCAAGCATACCAATATGATTAGGATACCTTAGCATACTTAATTATGGGTCAAGCTGCAATAGGTTATAATATTGGCAAGAGATAAGTGTCACGTGATGATTGTCCTATGCTTCTCAAGATTAACCTTTTAAGTGTATGTTTGGAATATAGACAAAAATAAAGATAAAAAAATTATAGATAACTTTTACGTAAAAGAATTGTATAAAAATCATCCATAAATTTTTCATTCTGATTTTTACCCCTATTAAGTTGACCCTAAAATAACCCGTATCCTTTCCGATGTTTGTTAAATTCTTAGTCTTTTTGGTACATTACCATTTTTACATTTTTCTTCCCAGGTTTTCAGCATTAGGAGATGGTGTGAAAAATGTGTGTACATACAATTGCTCATATTTAAAGAAATATCAGCAACACAGTCTACTGAAATAATTGAAAAAAATTGCAAACTTCTACTGCTATAAGACCTAATTTACATAAGTTCAATGTACTAGACTAATAATTGTTTGACACAAAAATTTAGATAATTCAACGTAAAATGATAATGTATAATTTTTTTTATTGATTTAGTCTGTCCAATAATTTCTTTCGATTGACCTTTTTTTTTTTTGGGAGGAAGAGGGTTTTTCTTCAGTCACCTTTTCAAGAGCTTTAGCACATCTCCAACCAAATGCAGCGATCCAGTGACAAGAACCTGCAAATAATTGCCTCTCAGCAACAATGCCAATTTGGGGGGATAGCAAAGTAGAGAAAAAACCAGAGCTATAAATGTAGGGGCGACAAACACGTCTCTTTATCCCATTAATGTCTGCATCAACAGATGTACCTGCCTGGCAAAACGGGACTTGAAAGGAGAAGAAAAGCAAATGGAAGGTAAAAGAAAAACACCCTTCTTCATCTTCAAAAGGTAGTTATGGGCACTTGTTGTCATCAACCAGAATAATACAGTCACTGGGGTTTCAAGACTCCTTTTTTCTTCTTTTTTGGGGTTTTTACCCCTTTTTCACAAAAGGTAGATAGAGACATGTACAAAAACACACATGCAATTAATGGCGAAATGGAGAAGGCAAGGAAAATAGAAGAACGCACTAATCCAACCCAAAAGAATTTAGCTGACTTTCAGGAACTAGATGGTAGATCAAGAGAAGACGTGTTGGAGACTAAAGGCACACCCATTGCAAAAAGGAAAATAGAAAAAATGAAAACTGAAAAGCGAAATTTATTTGTTTCCTGCTTAAAAGAATTTACCAGGATTTTTTTTCCCGGTTAAAGTGAATTTGAGATCTAGGCCCAAGTAAGAAATATTCACCCATTAACCAAGTCAATATAAGAATCAAGTACCATCCCCGTTACTGTTACCTGAAGTCTTGTGGATGGATGTTCTTTAGCACAGTCCCTCAGCAATTTAATTGTCAATGGCAATGATGGTATTACTGCACTGCAAGCAAAATGATTATGGGAAGGGAGGGAATTTGAAGCATTTTCATAAAGAAATTCACGTGGTGGTAAGATCTCCTTGCTATCTATCTTGAAATCCTTTTCAAGCAAGGTGGTCGTTTCTACAAATAAACATAATGCACAGGTCAGAGATCAGAATCATCACATGAAATAACGAATTCTGTCATGGTTTTCTAAATAATTGTACCAGGCAATATATTGTTAATGCATTTATCTTTATCTAGACATAATCCAGAGCTAATAATTTTGAAGAACAAAATGACAGCAGAGGTTATTGTTGAATTAAAACTTACTGAGCTCCACAAATATCCAAAGCAATACCTGTTCTCTAGGTTGAATTTCCCAGGAAATATTTTTCACTTTATTCACAAGATAATAAATGTTGAAGGAAGACCAACTTTGTAACCGAATAGCTTTACTCCTTTAATTCTAAGAATATAAATTTCAACTGACAATATCAAGGCACAAATATACTTCGTCAAGATCTCTGCCGGATGTATGCCAAAACGATGAAGCACCTAGAAGTTGGGCTTTTCTAAAAACAACAGCTCTAGTTTTATGTCAAATAAACTTAGTGCAAACAGGTGAGCCTATATCATGACACGCCAAAAACAAAAAACCAAAAAAAAAAAAAAACAGAAAAAAAATAGTTGTGCCTCTTCAAATCTTCCGATGCGTATGATGACGACAAACAACCAGAGTTCAAGACCCTAATATCTGATTGAGTTATTGACTTATTGCTTCTTGATGCTTGAAGGATCCATTTGCTATATGAAGGAAATTATGATTAAGAAAAGCTTAATGATCATCACTGTGAGGTCTCTAGAGTGACAGAAGAACACTGAACACGCTGGAAAGATAGAACATTAACATACCTTTCCCATGCATAATCTTCTCCCAGATTCTTTGAAGGTGAAACTGCCATGACAGGTCTATGCCACAAAGATCAGAAGGAATAACTGACGCACCAGAAGTAACCTTATTATACTTTGACATACTTGGGACAAAAAGTGCTCTTGAGAAATGAATACCTAATCAAGATTTCAACGCACATTCTGAAAGCTTTAGTGCAAGGCATCTCATAAACATGCACAAAAATTCTTGGAAAGCAAAAGTAAAATATATAGAAAGGCTTTTACTTCAATTTTTTCTTTTTTCTTTTTTTTTTTATCCCATCAGATAATCTAATCATAATGGACCATTTCAATATATTGCAAACGCTTTTCTCCACCATTCAAGAGAGTTAGCTCATTTAACTGATCTTTTAGACGATTCAAAATGCTATCTAATTTGTTCTTAAATTCAAATTCCAAACAGTTTTAGAGATACTTGAAGTATGCAAGCAAAATACTGTAGTCATATACAATTCAAAATTTACGGAGAATATATGGTCAACTATAATTATGATGATTGCTGATTGTTAGCTAGTGATCAAGCTGTAAGTTAGTTACTAATTAGCTCCTTGATTACTCCATTTGATTGTAATCAAGCTATAAATAAGTGATCAAGTGTGCAGTCAATACACACAATTTCTCAAACTTTTTTTTTCTTTTTTCTTTTGGTTAGATAGGAGGTGCCTGGGTAAGGGAGGGGGATAGGTGGCCATGTGGAGGACCGAACCTCTGACATCATCACACCCCAGTCCTAGAGACAAAAGTGGGTGCTAGTTGAGTTACAAGCTCGTTGGCTCTCAAGCACTTCCTCTGTTTCAACAAACATATTTGCTCAAAGTACACTAGAAAAATAAAGATGTCACTGAATTCTGTCAAATATCAGATAACACTCAGGGCAATTCTAAGACACTTGACAATATGACTTATGACTTACTAGCAAATGGGTTATTGTGAAGATAGTGAAAATAAGTTTCCCTTTTTTTTTTCCTTCATATAGAAAGTGAAGATAGCAAATTATCAATTGCTTTTGAAGCAGGAATACCTGAAGAAGCACATGTATTCACCAGACGTGGAAGCAAAATCTGAGGATTCCTCACATTTAAGCAATTGAATAGAAGAATCTACAATTAATCAATACTGCATATCAGGAGGCAATTATTAAGAATGAAATAGATGATTAAAAGGAACTCAAGTGGGACTTTATCAGATTCAAGAATTTCAGTAACGATTAATAAAAACAACCCCTAGCAGTTAGAGTTGAGAATTGCATTGATATGGTTCAGTTGAAAGTGACACCCTTAGTATGAAGCATCCAAGAAAGGATATACTATGTTATCACAACAACATTGGTTGAGCTCCAGGAACAGCTAAAAGCATCAATTATTTAAAGAACACCTACCTGCCTAAAAGATTTCTCAAACTCCCCCAAGGTCTTGCTTTCATGTTGGAAGTGACCATTTTCTGAAGGTTCCTCTGCATTTTTAACATTAAGAGAGGAATATGATGGTATTTTATATCCTCTTACTGCATTGGAGAACCACTTTGCACAAGCCTCCATGCTCTCTGGACTATGAGCTCCATCCAAATAAAATATCAAATCTCCACCACAATTTTCAGACACAATTTCTGAGCAGTCAGAATTTGGAGAAGAGTCATAAACAATCTGAGCCCTCCCAGAAAAATGGGCAGTTGAAAGGCCCCTAATAAATTTGTCTGGCAAATTGGAATCCTGGAAATCCTATTTATAGGTGCAAAAAGTTAGGAGTAAGAAGTACATTATGAAGACAGAGGAAGACAAACATACCTTTGATAGATCATCAAACAATAAAAGAAGGTGAGGTCGACTACTATTAAAGTGCAAAAAAGCTCTTACTTATTACACACAAGCACATGCAGTGGAACAAAAATTGCTGGCTAATGCAATCAAAAATATTAAAATATGCCTCTCATCTCTGTGTTTAGAAGTGAACCAAGTATACCAACTAGGGATGCATTTTGAAAACTCTCATACATAAACACATAATTGCTGATATCATAATTATTGGCAATGCATTTCAGATACTAATGAATTATGATTTACTAGGCATTTTAAATTAGATGCAAGCATGAAGCAAAAGTATAATTTTAACTAACATTTTGAAAAATCTTTTCCCAGTTTCCTGTCCTCTGAAGCCAGCATTTTGAAAGTGAGACTGCCAGACCAGCATTATAGAATTGGTGATCACCAGATAAACGGAGCTTTAATCCCTTCATTTTTTTACAATCAACAGGTTCAGTCACTTGTAGTGGAACCTGCAGTCATTGAAAATAGGCCAACAATTGATGGCATTAACAATAAAGAAACCCATCTGCTCATGTGTGAGGTTGCACATGTTTGTGCATGCATGTGTCCTGTGTGATTGCTGACCAATATTTTCCACTAAACACAAGAAGTACTTGGTTACATATAATTGAAAAGGCTGGGAAAGATAATCGCTCAGACCAGCCTAATTACGAAGTTTCCTTAAATCGAAGCAAAAGTTTTTTTATAAACTAAAGACTCAATTTGATAACTGATTGGATTACTCAAAGCTTTTCCTTTAAAACTGTTAAGATTCATCTGAATCGCATGGCACATATGGTGCCTACACATGGTACCTCTAAGCTTCCTAGTTGAATGAAGACAGCATTTTGCCCTCAAATAATTTTCTGCATCACATATATGTAAACAAAGTATCACATATATATAGTGATTTACCAAGATGAAACTAGATCAGATTCAGATCTTCAATTAATCTAATTAAAAACTATACCATTAACTAGAAATGTGAAGTTTTATGGGTTTCAAGTAACATTTTGATAAACGCCACCTGAATTCAAGGTAAGCAAAAGAACTTTTGACCATACAAACTTTATATACATATATATATATATATATTAAAAATTGGCGTTGATAAGAGACAACCTCAAAATGCTTTTTCCTTGCTGCAATTTATACTAGTTGATGGGATCAAGAACAATGATTACCATGAGTTCACTGGCCCTCTCAAGGATAACATCCATTGCTTCAGAAGGTTGGGGTACTGTGAAGGCAGGAACTTTAGGCTTCAGGAGCAGGGAAGACATCAATTCATCTCACAAGACAATAGAAAAAACAAATAGGGGGGCAGGGACTTCCAATTCAAAGAATTTTACAAAAAAATTATAACAAGTAACCTATTTCAGTTGAACTAAAATGCTTGAATGTTTGGATGCCCATGTAGAATTCTCATACCTTGAAAATCCCTGCCTTATGTGAAGCTATCTGTCCAAGAGTATCTCCTGCATAGTTTTTGATACTGAGCTTTAAAATATCTCTTTTCCTTATTATGGTCAATTCACTCATGTTGAAAAAAAACCACAAAAATTGAGTCTATAATGAGAGTTTACTTAGATGATGGACACCACATAGCAAATGCAGGAACATGTTAAGCTCTGAGCAAAACACTAGAAAGAATGTTTAAAGAGTAGAAGACATACGCACCCAATATTTCAGTATGATCCATCCCCAGAGAAGTAATGCCGCACACAGTAGGTTCTTTAATCTGCTCGGTTCATAATCAATTTCAAATGTCATAGCCCATAATCTGATATAGGAATTCCACAATTTATTAATGGGATTAAATAAAAGGTGATAATTTCTTTAAACAATTTTCTTCTATTAGTTCAAGAAAGTATATTAAAAGACAATTGTTGTTAACAACAGTTGTTTAAAGAAATAAATCTCAGTGATCCCATACATCAAATGCATACCACATTTGTTGAATCTTCTTTGCCTCCAAGACCAACTTCTATAATAGCAGCATCAACCTATGAATGGGAACCATTTCAATATGGTATTACCACTGAGGGAAAATATTTGTACCAGCTAGCAGCGCATTATACTTAACTAAAAAGTGCAGCATATGAAAAGTAAACATTGAAAAAGGATTCCCGAAATACAAACATAAGTTATCATGATTCAGATATGCATGTAACTATATAAGAACACATGAACACTATTATGACCCCAAAAAATAGAATACTCAATTACTTATGACTGTATTCATCATTTCAGCTAATATAATCACTGCATACATGACTTCATCATAGATTATACTAGAGAATAGCAAAAGATGAAAAACTTAGTTTAGGTTCACAATGATCCTGATTGTTTTTTACATAACAATGAGAAATGCTAGAAAAACATAGCAGTAGAGATGAAGCAAGTAATCCATCCACATAGAGATAGAAAGAAGTCCTCATAATGAAATAAAAAGTTCTCACTTCTTATTTTTTATTTTATATTTACTTACAGAGTTTGTAAGGTAACAAGCACTGAATATGCATGATATTTCCTTTATGAAAACCACATTTATCAATGAAGCAAACAGTTGTCAAGCAGGGGTTTTACGGAACTGGAAAAATGTTGATTCATACCAGAGTACAAAAATGCATGCTGCAGGGACAGAAAGTAAACGTGTATACAAGCAATGACACATGAAATTATTTATAATCTAGATTCTAGAAAGCATGGACAAACTGGTTTAGGTTGGTACTACAGTATTCTCAACAAAAATACTCTTGATCTCCAAAACAAATACAAGTAAAAGAATTTTGTGAACATCATTGGCTGGTGGACAACAAAATTTTTATCCAGGAAATAACAAGATCATATAGAACCTTCCATACTGGCTAGTGGCTACTGCAATTTGCAAACAGAGATATATAGCATTTTAGCAAGGACAAGTGGCCTACGATTGCTTAGATTAATTAGCCAGATTCCAAAAGAAACTCAAATATGTGGCTTGCCTGTTCAGATATAAATATTTTGAAGGCCAATATAGTGAGGAACTGAAACAATGGGGGCATTGGAAGCTCCTCTGTAGCTTTTTCCTGCAAAATTAAACTTCAGGAATTGAGAAACTGCCACCAGAAGATGTGATTATCAAATGGATAGTATATTCATGTTATGCATGTTTCTTCTCACAAATGGTTTCACATCTGACACATAAAATATTTAATGCTTAGATTCGAATCTTGAAACATGACAATATACTGTATGAAAGTTAAGATTTCTCATCAATATACATGGACAATGAAAAAACAGAAACTTAGTTTTAAAAATAAATAGGTTTATATTGCTTGTCACACGATGCATCCAAGTAAAACGTCTGGTCAATCTTGTAAAGCAGCCTATCACAAGAATTTCCTCTTTAAAACTACAAAAAGTTTTGTAAGCAATAGCAGTTAAGCTTAATAAGGGTTAATATATATATATACATATATATATATATATATCTTCTTAGTCATTTATCTCTCTCCCTTTTGAGACACAAGACTAAATCTGTTGAGGGTACTTAGAAGATCAAAGGGAATAATGGAACATGATATCTTATCAGAAGGCCAAAAGTGGATGGCCAACAATACTTTAACTGTCTAACAACAGCCAAGTCTTCTATAAAGTGTCAAGAGCCAGCAATGATGCTGCTTAGAGCAATGCCTGAACATGAGATTTAAATACATAGATTTAGAAAGCGAAATTTCAAAAGAATCTCTAAAAAAATTGCAATGACATAATACCTCCAATTGGTTCCAACAATCCCAGAAATACTGTAAAAATCTATCTTCAGATATGTCAATCCTACATAGACAATTAAAAGTCAGACATTAACGCTATACAATGGCAACAAAATTAGTGAGCAATAGCTTGACTTTCAGCAAAGCAGCTAAGTGCTCTATTGTATAAAAATAATAAAGTTGGCACTTTATCCATATTAGTAACTGAAGAATTCTATGTGCATATCATTATATCCTAATCCAGCCCCTGCTCTTCAGAAGGAAAACATCATCGCTTTCATCTAAAATGTAGGCATCCCCAATTGCTTCATCTGTTTGAACTCACATTTACGTGAAGGGTTTATTCAGAGAAACAATGTGGTGAAGTATATAGGCCAAGAATATTCAGAGATGCTCATATGGACTAGCCTTCCAATTCTTCATGGATGAGGTATGAGTTTTCCTCATAAAGCTTTGTAAACATCTATAATGCAATGCAAATATTTTCTACTAAGCAGTCTATCTCATCACAAAATTAATTTCACAAGATATTACTATAACAGTGAGAGAAAAATAAGAGTAGAACCTAATCAATTGAAGTCTAAATGTATTCTCAATCATCTGGCTTCATTGTACTGAGTAACAAATTTGGAAATTGTGCATTCAACTATTAAGTACTAACCCATCTATACGAAACCGTTCACGCACATCAATTAGGTGAGGAGACGTGAAAACTCCAGTGTGAAAGCCACACTCCCTTAAGATTGCCTCACAGAATATGCATGTTGAACCCTGACAAGTAAATCCATTAACAAAAAGAAAAAAGAGGACATGAAATGGTAAAAAAAATTCAAAAACTCTCTTCATCTATGTAGTTTATCTAATCCTTTACATAACTATAAATTCAGGAAGAACATGAATGTTAGTTATGTCCTTTCTGTCATGTCAGATACCTAGCAAAAATATCAAACAACTATAAATTGGTAAGAAATCTGTTATTTAGCCACTTTATTTCAACCATCTTAATACATGCACCTACTTTTTCTAAAAAGATAATGTTCAAAATAATAAGTAGTTCTTGAGTCTTGAAGCAAACAACAAAATTAACTTTCAACAAACTCTGATAAAATTAATCAAGAGAATACAAGAGATTATGAAAAGAATACCTTCCCCTTTGTTCCTGCCACATGAATAATTTTGAGCCCATTTATATCTTCTTCCAAACCCAGTATCTGCATAGAAAGCATTAATTTAATGTTCTACTATTCAAGGAAATCTCCTGAAGCTGTAAGGCCTCTGAAATATGATAAGGAACTAGATAGTTCAAGGAACATTTTCTGTTACTAGAAGGAACACCTAGGAAATAGAAGATTTTCTTTTTCCCTGATTGGTAAAATGCACAAAGAATTGCAAGCCTGATGAGTTGTGATCTCACAACCCACTTCTGTGTTGTTCTATTTTCTTCCTTATTTTTTCTTTGGGGGGATGGGTTGGGAGAAAATTAGATTACACCCCCAAATCTCACAAGGCAAAAACTATGCAATAACCAATCATAAGGTTATAATTGCATAGTATCATCCATCACTACTACTTAAAAAATGCGGGAAAATAGTTCAGCATTACCTTAAGATAGTTTGACATCCTTTGTATTTTGTCAGCTACCGGTGGCTTCTCTCCACTCCTTTGCTGAGTAATAAGAGAGGAAAGTTTTTCCATGGCAGTTTCATATGAAGACAATGAAAAATTTTGCGATTGTCCTTTGGTGACCACATTGCTTCCCCTTACAGAAAGAACTTCAGATGGCATCTTATATCCAACTCCTAAAACATCAAGCCACAAAAGATTTTCAGAAACTCAATGTTAAGTTTTTGCATGCTCTGCAGTGTCACAAAAGCACAAGTATTTCCATATTTTCTAGATTGATTAGTTTTCAGAATACAAACTAGAGAAAGTTTGTGCAAGTATGCAACACATGATGTAAAGTACTTAATATTTGAAATTGAGTAATGAAAAAAACTTGCTAATTAACATGCCAGTGCAGTGCCCTGTTTGGAGAGGAAACAAAGGCAACACACATATACCTCATAAAACATTAGAGTAGGACAAAAAAATGGGATAAAGAAACATCTAATAATTTGGTTGGAAAAAGGGCTTACTGTTTCTAGTGAGATCATGTATGCTTAGGCGTGCAGGTAAACGGGTAGAAATACATTTTGTTTTCATGGTGGATTTAGTATGTTGCTGAGGGAAGTGTGAAAATCTAATTATCTCACACTTCTGGTAGATGTTTGTACTAGTTAGCATCAGCATATCAACCCTGCAATATAAACATTACCACAATCAAAAGCTACCAAGATAGAATGACACAGGCAGAAATTCTAATATAGGAAAGGAAAAGGGAATTACAAAGTAACATATCCTAGTCATCTTGCAATTATTTTACCTGATCTTTATCCATTCATATTCCTGAATAATAACTACTTTTATTGGTCCATTAGATGACATAGGTACCATATTCTGATTATATTCTAACTATAAACAAAGACTAAGCTATGAAACACAATTTACATTATAAGAGAAAAAGAGAGAGAGAGAAAAGAAAAGCTAGATCTTTCATCAGTTATTCTATGTTAGGAACAATTCATTTAAAATGAAATGATTTACAAGTCCTATCAAAATCGATAGGATTTTCAAATCATGAAATATTACACTCCGCGGAACTACATTAAGCCTTGAGGGGGCCACTGCACCCAAAAGCTGAAAATGTTGTCCATATTAAGTTTCATACAAGAATATATTTTACAATAAAATCAATTCTTTCATTTCACAGATTCCACGTTTTTCAGCAGGGGTGTCTTCCTAATCAAACATGAGGAGCTCTACCTACGGGCACATTAACAAATCTTATTTCCTTTGTGTTTCCTGCGTTTTCCGACCAACCAAACAAGAGTGGAAGTATAAAGAAAGTCCTTTCAGAAATCATTTCAAAAAATCAGAGACATTTGAAACAAAGAGCTAAAATAGCAGCGACACGCGTATTGAAGAGATTATGGATGGTAGGAGAGGGAGAGGGAGAGGGAGATGGAGAGGGAGAGGGAGAGGGAGAGAGAGAGAGATAGAGAGAGAGGTTCACAGTGAGAGTGAGAAGCCATATTCTGAATCTGAATCGGAATTGGCGTTGGTGGGTGGTGGCGCAGCTTCGTCTCCAGCAGTTGTATCGTTATCGGTGGTGGTGGAGGTTGGCCACTGGCGGCAACGGCTTCAAAGAAAAGGCTCGACTCAGCAACTGTTTTTTTTTTTTTTTTGTCAACCTCAACTCAACAAGTCCATAGTTTTTGAATTGGAAAATACGTAATGGCATTTTGGATTGGACCTGCGACCTGTTCGTTTCGGCCTGCGAGTTAAAACGGGTCCACCCATGTTGGACCGCAAATGAACTGGCGGCGGCGCGTCATGTATTCTACGGGGCCTTGCCCCAAAATTTTGCTTAAAACTTGATAAATAAAACACATGTAAATTTTTGTTTGAAAATTTTTTTAAACATGACCCCTCAAACAGTTATATATATATTTTTTGATCTAGCTCCATCCCTAAAATAAACCCTTTTGATTCCTAAAAAATTGAAAA
Source organism: Castanospermum australe (assembly GCA_019955255.1). Lineage (NCBI taxonomy): Eukaryota > Viridiplantae > Streptophyta > Magnoliopsida > Fabales > Fabaceae > Castanospermum > Castanospermum australe. Next base: position 676,761 of record NSJW01000162.1, read on the forward strand.
AAAAATACCAACAGATGAAGAGATGAGATATGTTAAAACTCGAGTGACTTAGTGAGTCGTGACTTATAAACTAATTTGACTTAACTCACTAAAATAATAGATTGACCTAAAATTTTCGTAACTCATTTGAAATCGGGTGAAAAGTAAACTCGTGATTTTAATAGGTTCTAGTTGGATTAAACTAGACTAAATTTAAAAAAAATTAAAGACAATTAAGGAATTGAATTTGCCAAACTTTTAATTATTATAAATTTATTATGATTATTAGTTAAAGTTTCAAGATTTTTTATTTTAAATTTTTTTAGTGAACTAATTCGTATAATTTATATTTAAAAGTAAACCAAATTAACATTTTCTCAACTCACAAAAATAAACCAATCCAACCTGACTAACTCTTCCTTTTAACATGTGCATGTTTTGAGACCTCTAGCCATATAGATTCAAAAGTACTTTAGTATGACGCATACCGAAAGCAAATCCACTTGAAAAGGGGATTTTCATGTTTTAGAAGTTATTTGGTTCAAATTCTCCTTTTTCTTGCCTCAAAGCTAAACAAATGTTAAGTTCAAAGACCCCTTTTATACACCATAAATGCTCATTCAAACTCAAGAGATGTTAACGTAATGAAAATAAGTTACATCTTTATGCATGAGAGTTATAATTTGATTTCTGAAAATTACATCTCATAAGAAGAGTCATATCATTATCATTCTCAACTCGAAGATATTACGCTTATAAAGTAGTTCAAATGGACCAAATGCTATAAAAAATACTCATAGTTCAAAAAGAAAAATGCTCATCCAAGCATGGCCTTCCTCAAAGGTTGAAGCTCATCCAGGTACAAGTAGTAAAATTTTTTAATAAAAGAACTATTACAATAATTTCTTTTCTCTTTCCTAGTATGTTTTTGGTTAAAAGAAAAGATTTATCTAGCTTTTCGTCTAATCGATGTGCTTACACAATATTGCACACTCACAATAATGCTTCCTACTTGTTATTTTGAGAAAGACACATGAAAGTATTTTCAAAATTTGTACAAATTCTTCAAGTTGACTCCACAACTTCTATTTGAATTTAACAAATCTACGATTTTGTTATCATCATTTGTAGCCTTACCAGCCCATAGTTGAATAATGTGAATAACAATCTTGTATTATTTAATTTTTTTTTTTATAAAACACCACACATTAACAAAAGGATGAAAGAAAAACATTATTCTCATTACTCTCTCTGAGTAATTGTGTCTGTATCATTTGAAAATTGTATTACTGAAATCATTTATACATTTTATAATAAAGTATTAGTCATTGTTTTTAAGGTAGAGCTACACTAATCTAGCTGGGGGCCAAAACTAAAATTCTCATTGTTGGGGCCAAAACAAGAAAAAAAAATATTTATTTTAAAAAATTTACATTAGAAATAGTGAAATTTAAAAAAAAAATTTGGAGGGTAAGACGCTTCACCCTAATTGTTTTCACTCAACCGAAAAAATATTATGGACAACTCAAGTACCTCAACACTTGAGCCTCCTGTTAAGAGTGTCATAGGACACAAGGCATCTTTGCATCCTTTAGGACCCAAAAAGTCTCATATGATGCAAGGAAACCTTACATCCTATGGTGATGCAGTCGAGTGCCTTTCTACAAAACTTGTTAATGTAATGCTTTTATGTTAGGGCTAGTAACGAATCGAATCAGTTCGTGAGTAGTTCGAAACTTAAATCATTAATTGATTCGATAAACTTGGTTTATGAATTAAATAAGCTAAACTTGAATTTAAAATTGAGCTCGTTAAATAAATGAGCTGAACTTGAGTCAAGTTTACTTGACTCGTTTGGTTCATGAAATGACTCGATACATATATATACACGCACAATAATATAATTTAAAAATTAAATAAATTTAAGAAAAAAATATAAAAAATTTAAGTTGACATTTGGTTTATTTGATTCATTTTATCTTATTTTGATTCATGTAACTCAAATTAATGAGCCGAACTAAACAGTTTGCGAACTTAATTTCTAGCCCTACTTTATGCTAATGAACTAACTATAAAAGACAAAGTGATATAGTCAAAATCATAAAGTAATACAGTAATATCATTCCAAATAACATGAGGACAAATTAAATTTAATCTTAAAATTTAAAAAATAATTGCATGTACATTATTTACTTTATGCGTAATATAAATTTATTATAAAAACTACAATTGTATATAAAAACACACTTTAATTTCATATAAGTTTAAAATAAAAAGTTTAGACAAGATAAGCCAAACTTAAAAATAAAAGTCATAAGTGTGCAAATGGATAAATCTGGCTCCGCACTTGGAGAAACACTATCATTCGTATTATTTAGTTACGTTAAGATTTAACAAAATGATAACGTGAGGGATTTTGTACTAATGAGACTAACTTTTAAAAATAAAATGACAAAAGTCAAAATTATATAGTGGCACAGTAATATCAACCCAAACTACGAGACTAACCACATTTAAAGCATATATATATAGTCATGTCTCTAGATAATTTACACGATTTTGTTTTTGTTGTAGCGACATTTCTTTTAAATTAAAAAACAATGATGTGCTAAGAAATACAAGTAGTTTATGTGTCTAGCTAAAAGGAAAACATTTTGACCCATCATCTGAAAAAATTATAGGAAGAACTTATTCAGTTCATAACAGTATATATCCGTGCATACTTTCAATGGCTGAAATCAATCTCCACCGTTGGAGTATAAGTTTAAGGATAAAAAAAGTCCAATATGGGAATAAGGTTGCCACAATGCCAAACTTTGAACCTAATACGCTCATAATCCATTGAACTATTACTTGTGGTTTATGTTCATATTCGATCGAACTACATATATTGGTGTCATACTCGTGGTTTATGATTGAAACATATCTTGTGATATTTTCCTATTCCAATCAAGGAAAAAGAAAATTTACACACAAGAAAGCAGATGAATCAGAAGCAAAAACTTCAACATAAATAAAACGTTCTCATAAGAGAAATTTAAAACATCTCACCTAATTTCGGAGAAATCCACAGCCAAATCCACTAGATTCACCAGAAAACAAATTTATGGAGTTTGGCTGTGAGTCTCACAAGGTGGCCGCTTTTATAGTTAACATCTTGAGTTGAGAGAGTAATACTTGTTATCAGAAAAGCATCAGATTCTAAAGTTTATAGTTATCATCTTGAGTTGAGTGAGTAATACTTGTTATCAGAAAAGCATCAGATTCTGAAGTTAGGTTTATAGATGGAATGGTTTAATCTGTTTTTGGCTGGACAGGATTCTTCTCGAGTTGAATCTTATCCTTAATTGTCATCTGTTCTTGACTAATATATCATATCGTAACATTATTCTCTGATTTTAACAATGATAGGTTTTCCATTTTCTTTCAATATTGTGACACTCTTGGGAATCTTTGATTGCACCCTGTCAATGATGGGGGCTGATGTTAGAACTAGCATGTGCTCTGGGCTTCCAACTCCTCCATTCACTTCCATAACAATTGCATGAATCTTAGGCAAGTGGGTTTTACTTTTTTCTTTTTCTTCTGCCCTAGTCCTTCACTTTTTCATTTCCCATGTCAGAGAAAACTGAAAAATCAGCTCCGAACACAGATTTTCTTGACCCCCACATCCACAAAAGAAGCCTTTACCATTATCAATTCAAGACTATTTATATTTGACCTAGATTTTGGGCAATAACCAGAAAATTTGGTTCACTGAATGTATTTATTCCATAAGAACTAAATGATTGGTTGCTGCACATTGGCGCGATGATTGGAAGCTTCTGTAAGGCTACAAATGTGAAGATCAGCCGACAGGACAAATGTGTATATTTGAAAGGTGTTGGTGTCAATGACATAGAATATGGCCAGAAGAAAGCCAACAAAAAATCTTTTTAAGAATATAATGTTCAACTGAGCAACAAATCTGTCAATACAAGTAAAATTGGATGAATTGATACCTCAAACTTTATTTTCTTTCTTTTTCACAAAACCAAGGAATTGTAGTAAATCCAGAAAATTTGCAGGATTGAAGAACTGCAGATATCAAGTATATCATGCTGAAACAATGTAGGATAAGAACAGGGCGGGCAAAGGAACATAGATTCAGACCTTACGACATGACTCTCTGGTATTAATATGAGCTGCAATAAGGGATCCAATATTCCCATCCAAAACAGAATTTAGGTCTGACACCTCAATGCCAGTCTTTACATCATGTACTAACTTGTATGAATGAGAGACATACCTCCGAGTTTCTTCTTGCCACAGATTGACAATGTCATCCTTCCTTATACTGCTTATACTATCAACTCCTTGTTCCCTTGCTATCACTTGAAGTTTAGCTTTCAATCTGTTTAGTGCTTTCATCTTATTTGCAAAGTGGGTTCTCTCACCTGTACAAAGATAAAATAAAATAAAAGGAAATTAAGAAAAATCCCCATTTTTATGTTTGACAAAATCTTTTGAAAATGCTCAAGGGAAAGGAAGTGGGTAGTTTATTTAATTTATATCAAATTATTGTCATGCGGTGTGGTAAAAAGCAAAAGAGAAATAGAGAGAATAAAATAATTAATTAAATTCTTCAACATGCACTTGCTGGTATTATTCGTGTGTGAAATTAATGCAACTGCAACCTTGATTAAATGAGGGCCAAGTACCTGAGGATGCACGTTATAACTTTCAACCTTTAAATCTCTTTTGGCTGCGAGTCAAATAAAATTTTCACAGCCCGCATCCCTCAATCACAAATCCTATATTTCTTAAAACAAAAATTGTAAATAGGCCTGTGAATTTACAACTTCTTAGTATGATGTTATAATAGTGCCATTCCAAGGTAGGGGATCAATTTCCCACTAGATACTTCTTAATCTCTTTTCTACCTTTTATTTTATCATTAATACTCAATGGATAAATAACAATATAGTATGATATCTGAATCTATTCAGGTTCATTATATGAAATCATTTTATAATTGAATTAACTAATTATTTATAATTTATATAAGCTTCAAAAATATAGCTCAGACACACTATAGTTTTTAGAATTATGATCAAAGGAATGCTATAATTAAGAGTGACCTGATCCTAAAAATGGAGAAAAGAATCACTATCTTAATGGGGAAAACATAAACTACTTCCTTTTAAAATTGCTGTTGTAGTTATAGTTGAACAGAGACAGAAAACAATTAAAAGAGGACACATTTTTATTTTTCTTTACTTTCCTTTTTTCAAAAGCCATGATTACCATGTCCTCATGAACCATAATCAGCTTCATTAAGCTTTCACCTCTTGTAAAATAGAGCAATCAAGACCAGGATTCAGTCAAAATGCTTGAAGAAAATGGAGAAGCAACTTCAAGGAGAACATAAAATCCACAGAATATGGATAGGTAGACCATGATAGCACTGTTTAGCACAACATAGAATGATGGAGAGAACGGAGAGAGATAAGAGAAAGATTTTCATGTCAGATTGGGATGTATTGATGTGAAGTGATTGAATGTCATAATGTCATAGTGCACCAACTACCCAGAGTCACAATGGACACCAGTCTATATACTCTAACAATAGTAGTTTAACCTAAGAATGCATGCCCATCCATGTCTCTTTCAATGATAAGGGTAGGTTTCAGCCAAGAAGTATGCTTATCCACCCTTCATAAGAGTTATGGTGTGGCAACTAATCAAGTGAGCCCAAAATGAAGAACTTCCTCTAGCAACTTGAAGTGTTCTTTCTTAGGTCATATATTTGATGAAAAATAATATACCTTAATCTCAAGATCTGCTTCTCTGTTAACTAGTAAAGAATAGACAATGTGGTATGGTGAGCATTTTTTTTTTACCTCTTTCTCCTAAGAAAGAAACAGTAACAGTAGAATTGCTCAATTTTTCAGCTCAGGAAATTATTGCAACAAGTTGTACAATGCATGATAGATTCAAAATCAACGAGACCAGTGGTGTGGAAACTGATTGGATAAAAATTTTAATCCAAAGTAAGATCCACTAAAAGGGGCATGACATGTCTGTGCATGCCATGCATCAATGTGCTGCATTCAAAATCATGCAAGAAGCTCATCATCTGGGACATTACAATTTAATTTACAAATTTTGACACATGATCTTGAAGATAGGATGAAATCTACTAAAGAAATTACAAAAAGAAAATGGTACGCATATTAAAAGAAACATATGCATACCAGAGGATTGGACACTTATGCCAGTAGGTAGATGCTGAATGCAAACTGTAAGCTCAGTTTGTCTCTTATGTTCTCCATGAATCATGGGCGATGAGATAATCAAATCCTCGTAATCAATTTCTAGGTCACGAGCATTTTCAAGGAACATGGGAACAACATCCACAACTGCCGAGCTAGCCTGCAAAATTTGAATTTAGCAACCAAATTATTTTATAAAAAATTTCAATACTTAGTTCAAAAGGCTAAAGACAATGATAAATTTATTTTAAGATTAGGATATACAAGGCCATGCAATGATTGTAGTATTATAGCCCAAATTCAATACAGCAACAATGCAGCAGAACTTCATTGTGGCAAATCAAGAGAGGTCACAGGGATGACAGCTTTACAATCTGAAGTTACTTGCCTTGAAATATCATCTAATCCAGAAGCTAATAAGAATTTGTATATACTTGATGAAATCTCATAGATCAATACCCAAAGCATTTTGAATAAACTTTCACTATGAATAGTGGGAATATGACCTTCCCCTTCATCGTGGGCCCGTGCATTGTCAAGAAATTTCAAGCTACATGTTTGCCTAAAGTTTTGAACTGTATTTGAAACTGATTTTGCTAGAGCTGAAAGTCTTTGATTTTTTTTTTTTTAAAAAAAGAAAAAGAAAAAAAAAGAGGTCATTTTGTAGTGGGTAATCAGCAAGCTAGCTCCACAAGAATTTGCTTTAGATCAAAAGTTTCATATATGGACAGATCTAGACAGACTCAAAATAATGCCAGGCATGGCCTAAAGGTTCAATTTTAGACTAGCCGGTAACCTGTAACCTACCTATTTAACCAAAGAGCAAGAGTCTGCATGGATGGACAAGGAATTTAATATGACAGTCTAACGCACAGAAGAAGAAAACTGAACAGCCTGAATAAGATCAAGAACTAATATATTTGGGAGAAAGTTGGAGTAGCGCCTATTGAGGAGATGATAGACACTTGCCTAAGGTGATATGATCATGTGAGGAGAAGACCAACAGAGGCTCCAATGAGAGACAATGGATTAAAAGAGGCAGAGGAAGACCAAAGAGAACTTTAGGAGAAACAATTAAAAAATACCTTGCTCTGAATGGTTTATTGAAATTTGGTGAATGATATAGCCCAATGGCATTGTTTGATCCATGTAGCCAACCCCAGCCAGTGGGATTAGGCTTGGTGTATTAAACGACTGCAGTTTCTGTCCGAGGGGAAGTTATGAAACCTTACTAAAGGCAAACAATATTTGAACAATTCACACAAAGTTGATCATATCTCGCAATGAATATTATATGGAAAACTTAGAATTAAACTCAAGATAAGGAATCAGAAGACTCTTCTTCCCAATAAAAAAGTTGTCAGTAAATATTCAACATGAAAATAGCACAGTGCAATAGAAAAGAAAATCAGTTTACTAATAGGTGTGATGAAAGGAATTGTTTACACCTCAAGCTGAGAAGATTCATCCAGAGAATTCCTTATCAGGTAGTGAACTCCTTTTTCCCCTGAAAGATAGCCATAAGCACACTCAAATTCAAACTCTATAGATGCTGAGTTAATGCCTCCATTCTTGAATGGACACTTGTCAACAATCCTTCCTTCATAACCTTGTTTTTTGGCCCACTTAAGATACATGCTTAGGAGCTGTTCTGCCCACAGCTGCATTTATGCAAAAGTAGGTCAAAGACAGCCAGAACAACTTTACATAAAGAGTTCGAGAACAGAAAATATTGAATCATAGAGTAGACAATCAACAACTCAGCTTTACAAAATATTGAATCATATAGATTTATCATTAATAAACACTGTAAAAATAGGCACATTTCATAAGTCTTAGGTCTTGAAGAAAATCCCTCAATAATTAAGCTCACATACGTGAGTATGTGCAAAATAAGCCAAAAATTTAACTTGCGGAAACCTTGTTTATTGATTCCTGCTTCAAGGCAGAACCAAATTCCAAGAATGAAGTAATGCTAAAACTTGAGCACATACTACACCAGAAATATCACCATTTTATAGTTAAAAATAATACATTCATCCATTGAAGTTGATTTCTATAAATTTCCTAGCATATGGAACTTGATTGCTGTATAAATGACTAGGGAATTTATTGGCTTGTACAGGTACAGCCGTACAGCACTATGGCAAATTAAACAATAAGTTGTCAACGGAAATCACTTCTTTGTCAGAGGAGAACAAAGACCATATTTAACTTTCGTTCCAAATGTGTGCCTATAAAACCTTATTCAATTTAACTTATGTACAATTGCTACAGTGAAAGTCAATTTTAGAATGCATCATAATCAAGGTCAATTTTTCACTGAATATTGTAACACAAAATCTATCATACATCTCCCAGACACAAGTTACAGGTTTAATCATAATCATAATGATGTTTAAACATTACATTATCAAACCTTAGGACAGATGCCTCCAGGTCCAGCTTTTATAACCAAACAAGCTCCGTCCAGATCAAATGGCCCCTTAAGAAGCTTAGACATCTCATACTGATCCAGAATCTTGCTCACATCCAAAGATGCATCATATGCTTGCTTATAAAGCCCATAATCAATAGCATTCATCTCAGCCAGCTGCTTGATCAGCTTTGCTTCCTCTACCTGCAGGACATACAACATGGCATCACTTTCTTTTCAAAGACAATAAAAAAGCAAATATAATTGAAAATAAACTGGAATGGCATTTATTATATGCTCTTAGTGGTTATTGAGAAGGATCTTCTTGAGCCACAAGATTAAAAAATGTTATAATTTTCATCTCGTAGAAAAATTTGGGTTAACCTTCTATAGAATAAGTGATATCCTAAGCCAAGCATATATCATTAATCACTTTTAAGAAGTGGTGGGCCAAAGGAAACAAGAGGGCTCAACTGCTCATCAGCAGTTTACAGTGGCTAGGAGTACCATAAAGAAATTCTGGTTGACTAAAAGATGTCATTCACAATTTTCAGGGCTATCTCTGAGCTTTACAGGACAGCTATCTAACTAAATATCATATTTATAATTGTCTCAGACATAGAAGTATTCTCCGTATGCTTCTTTCTTGAATGTAATTGTTGCATTTCATATTATTTTTTATCAGTGTACTAGATTCCACACACACCATTAATTCAATGACCAAAACAATCATCACACCAATTAAATTATATATATATATATTAAGATAAATAATTTTGCCGAAGTTCTGGTGAAACTGATGGGAACAGAACATCACCTTGTGTCTTAAGTCCTTGAGAGCGTCGACCACTTTCGCACTATTAGCTAACTTGACAAGAATGTCATTGGACTTAGCTGGATCATCCCACAGATCAAAATCACGTACCATTTCTTCTTGCTTAGTCCAACTTACTTCTTCCATTTCCAAGGCTGTTGATGCAAACATCTCAGCTCGATGAACTGCATCTTCAATCTTCCTTCTTAGAGAAAATAAACCTGATAATATTTAAATGACTGTCATGATTCATGAAAATAAGAAGTAAAATAAAGCAGTAGGCATCTACAGTATATAAGTTATAACAGTCATTAGACTAACAGGAGTGATTACTTGGCATTGACTTTATGCTGGCTAATTAGATTCGCAGAAGAGGCTCCAATCAACTTTTATTTTTCTCTGAGGGCTTTCTCAAGCCATCGAATGCAGAAAGGGGAAGACAAAGAAAACAAGCATGTGAATATCTGTGCAAGTGTGATAAAAACCAACACCGTGGGATCAAATTTAGAAAGGGGAAAAAAGATATGCACAATCCCCCATGTTCATACATAAAACTAGCATGAGGTATACATGGTAACTATGAGGAGCGAAATTCTTCAAAAAAATTTAAATTAACATGTAATTCTGTTTGTAGACAGTAGTTAACACTGCTTATCTTCTTTTACCATTGAACCAAATTTAAGATCATTTTACCTCTGCGACATTATATATCAAAACTACCCAGTTATATGAAAAGAATACAACAATAAGAGGTCTCCCATTATTACCAAAGATATTTTTCCAAAATGAGGTGAGTAGGCCAATTATCCAACAGACACAGTTCTTTAGGCCCTAACTGCAAATAGGTATACAAGAAATATTGAACCTTACCAGCTCCCACTATTATCTAAGAAAAAGATACCATTTTTTCAACCAATATATAATCATCAACATTTTGGAGTAATATATTAAAACCAAGAGAAAAACGTTCTTGACTGAAAATACACGCCTGAACATGAGTCCTATATTCATTCATCTTCTAAAAGCGTAACCACTAACTAGCAGCTGCCTCCTTCCCCTTTCTATCCTCGGTATCTCCAAAACAGATTAAGGATGTGCTTGGTAGGAGTGAAGGTGGGAAGGTGGAAAGGAAAACGAAGGTATGCAAATATTAAAATAAGTGATGTTTATAGATTGATACTGTCCCCAAATACCTCTTCAAATCTCACACCTCCATTTTCCACCTTCCTATTTCTACTCCTATAAAGCAAAAGGGATTTCACATATAACTGATATAAAAATAAAAACCCACTACAGCAACGTCACATCGAGCCACTAATATCAGTATTCAGTTTATTCCGAGCATAAACAACAGAAATAGCAAAAGGTTTCAAGCTCAGGCTTCATAGCCAGATTAACGAAAGTAGTATATGCTCTTACACAAAAAAAGATAGCAATTTGTAACAGACCCACTTGTTTGTAGACCTCTTTCTTGTCAGCCATGGAATGACAAGCTCTAACTCCGGAGTACAGACGTAGCGGAGCGTGTTGCTTCTTCCTTACCAGACCAGACTGCCATTTTGAGTTGAAAGCAGACCAAATATCATGAGCTTTTCTTACACAAAAAGGTTCAGAGACCATGGTTGCCATTACCGAAGGAAACAGTGAAAAATGAACTTGGTCCCTGGTGAATTCTGCTATAACGAAGAACAAGAAAGGTCTCTGTTATATTAATATGATATCGAAGCTGCAACTCCTTCAGTCTCTGTTTGTAGCAAAATGGAAATATGGTTGCCCTTTTGTGTTCCCTCCGTTGCCTTATCTTCAAAGGGAAAACCCCTCTCAGAATCACTTCGGTTTGCTGCAAAATAAGCCAAGTGGACCACATCACAGCCACAAAGGTTCAGAGGCTCAGAGGACAGTCAAGTTTTTTGTTCGATAGATTCAAGGATCTAAATATATTCCAAGTATTATAACCTAATAATTATTTTTATATAATGTTTATTGTACAGATTAATATTACCTTTTTAGTTTAGATAAATTGGATTTATTTAAAAATTTATTACCGGGGTAAGAGCGTATATCTTTTTTTTGTTCTTATCTTAACTTAAATAAAAACACAAAAAAATAATAGAAGAACGAGACATTATAAAATTTGTGCAGAGTTATTTTTTTTACAAATTTATTAGCTGGTTTTCTTTTTATATTTCAATTTTTTAGATGATTACAAATTATGTATTAAAATATGCTTGTGTGAAAAGTATTTTTTTTATGAATTGAATACATTTTTTATTGTTTTTCGTTAAAATATTTACACACTAAACTATTAATTTAATACTTTTATAATAATCAAATTTAATGAACAACGTTTTAAAGTAATGATTTCATATTAATGTTAATAGTTATATTATCCATTGTTCCATGGTTGAATTTGCCAGTGTCCGAGCAAAGAATTTCGTCTTCAATGGAGGCCCGTAGATGATCTTTGATTCTTATCTTCTTGTTCGAGAATGGGAAGCGTATTTCGACCTTGCCAAAGCAAAAGAAGTTTCGGCTGCCGTGTGGGTTCGATTTCCTAAACTCCTAATGGAGTACTACGACAAACGAGTGCTCCAAGTTATTGGGAATAGAATTGGACGTACTATGAAGATTGATGTAACAACAGAAGCCCGAACAAGAGGTAAGTTTGCTAGAGTTTGTGTTGCTATTGATCTTAACAAGCCTCTTCTTTCAAAATTCATGGTACAAGGTCCGTCTGGGGAATATCGTGATTTCTTCATAGAGTATGAAGGTCTCCATAGAATCTGCTTTCATTGTGGTATATATGGCCACGACTGTGACCACTGTCCCAACAAGAAGGAACATTCAGATAGCGAAAGACATGAAAAAACCATTCACACCGCTTCTGTCATAGGTACTGTGCCGGAACAATTGTTGCCGGTGGCTGAGTTTGGACCATGGATGGTTGTGCAGAAACCCAAGCGTAACAGGAGACCCATTATCATGGGCGATTTTTCAGGCCAAAAGCACGTTACAGATAATATTGCTCATCCTTCGGGATCACGATTTAACGCTCTTCATTATGAGAACGTTCACCCCGAAGATCATGCACCGGTTGCGGCTATTACGGACTTGCATATCCCAGCCATCAATGAGCATAGACATCCTCTGCAAGGCACTACTAACAGAAGGACAGGCGCCCCACCGAGTAACACCTCTCCTCAACGGTCACGTGGTGTCCCTACTCTTGAGCTCGTAAATTCAGAAAACCGTGTGACCCCAGGTGCAGCAATCCTGTTAGCTCAGACCGATACAAATGTTTCATCTTGCCCAGTCGGTTTGACAGCAGCCATGCAGAACAACACTAAAATGCCTAGTCCTCCTTCAAAGGGTCCTTGTGAGTTTCATGCTGAGGACTCACTCCCCCACCACCACGCACCATCCTCTTTGCATGGAATGGAAAATGTTCCTCCTCACCTTCAAAATTTGAACAGATATGATCCTAAAGCTGGTACTTTTTTTCTCATAATTCTGACCCTCCCGACCCTCATAATGCTCTCTCGGAGGATAAGGAAGATATGGACACGGGTGACGACCAGTCTAATGAAGACAACATTAGTGATCGTGATGATTCTAGTGGTGAAGAATTGGCAAGGATGGGGGACTTCCCTGCAATTTAGTGTTGCTATACTGTTTTCCTAATTAGTATTGTTATTAATGAATAACATTTGTGTGTGGAACTGCCGGGGGGCAGGAAATTCAAATTTTTTTCGTCATGCATTGCGTATTGCCAAAGATCACAAGCCTGATATTTTGGCTTTACTTGAAACTAAGGTTAGTGGTAATCTTGCTGCCAACACTCTTCATCGTCTAGGCTTTCCCCCATTCTTTTGTTGTTAATGGTGCTGGTTATTCTGGTGGTATCTGGATTGGCTGGAAAGATGAGAATCTTCGTATTTCAGTTTTACATTCTACCAGTCAATATGTTCATCTATGGGTTAATTGGCAGACGGACCCACGCTGGCTTCTTACTATAATTTATGCTAGTCCCACTCTTGTTGAGAGGAGGGAGTGTTTTAAACAACTGACTGATTTTGCTAATGCTTTTGTTGAGCCGTGGCTAATTGCAGGCGACTTCAATGAAATAGGCCTGTCCTTCTGAAAAGAAAGGGGGAGCCTACCCGAATATTTCTAGGTGTCGGTTCTTCTCTGATTGGATAGCTGGTTGCGGCTGGATAGATATGGGCTGCCAAGGCTCCAAGTTTACCTGGAGAGGTCCCCAACGAGAGAATTATGCCTGAGTTTTTGAAAGACTTGATAGAGTTATGTGTAATCCTGATTGGCAGACCCGTTTCAATGATGCTATTGTTAAAGCTCTCCCTTGAGCTTATTCTGACCATCATCCTTTATTGATTGATTTTAATTCTGGTAAATCTTCATCTTCGAATAGACCTTACAGATTTGAAGCGGCTTGGCTCTTACACAATGATTTTCAGCCTTTTCTTAATTCTTGTTGGGATGACTCCTTTCCAATAGGAGATAATCTCAGGAATTTCACAGATAAGGTTCAGATCTGGAATAGAGACGTGTTTGGTCACATATTTAACCGTAAAAAGGAGCTCCTTGCCCGCATTAGAGGTGCTCAACGAGCACTTGAAGCAAACTGGAATCCTTTTCTTGATAGCTTGAATGTGACTTGCAAAGTCAGCTGAATGCAGTCTTGGCCCAGGAAGAAATATTCTGGCATCAAAAGTCTCGGGCCCGTTGGATTGTGGATGGAGATCGTAATACAAAATTTTACCATACTAGCACAGTATACCGCAGACGTGCCAACAGAGTATCTATGCTTCGTGATTCTGATGGTTGCTGGATGAATGACTCTAAACTCATTACAGATTCAGTTGTTCATTTTTTTCAAGATCTATTTTGTCAAGATGTTTCAGTTGATAAGCCTCTTCATACTAATGTAAGTTACCCTCCTGTTACTGAAGATGATTTGTGTTTCATGGCTGGCCCAGTTATTCCTGCAGAAATTTATAAGGCTTTTTTTAGTATGGGACCTACCAAGACTCCAGGGGAGGATGGTTACCCGGCTATTTTCTTTCAAAAGGAATTGGAACTTTGTTGGACCATCTTGTTATGGCTTTCATTAGGCAAATCTTTAAAGGTGAGGCTTCGGTTTCTGATATAAATCGAACTCTTATTGCTTTGATTCCAAAAGTGGATAAGCCTGAGTTTATTACTCAATTTCGGCCAATATCTCTATGTAATGTCCTTTATAAGGGCTTCACTAAAATTTTGGTGAACCGCATGAAACGTTGTTTACCTTATATTATATCTCCTAACCAAGCTAGCTTCATTCCAGTGGAGAGTCATCCATGATAATATCATAGTGGCTAGTGAGATTATTCACTCAATGAAACGCAAAAAAAGGTAAGAAGGGCTTTATGGTTATTAAAATTGATCTTGAGAAGGCTTATGAACGTCTGCTTTGGGATTTTGTTGCCCAAACCCTAAAGGAGTTGAATTTCCCAGGTTTTATCTCTGATTTTATTATGGATTGCATTTCTTCATCTACCCTGAATGTGTTATGGAATGGCTCTAAGACCACTGAATTTAAGCCTAGCAAGGGCATTAGACAGGGTGACCCTATGTCCCCTTACTTGTTTGTGCTTTTGTATGGAGAAACTTTCTCACATTATTTTAGATTCTGTCAATAATGGTGATTGGAAACCTTTTAAAGTTGGCAAGAATGGTCCTGCTATTTCCCACCTTCTTTTCGCTGATGACTTACTCCTTTTTGTTGAAGCCTCCTCGACCCAGATGCACTATGTAATGAACTGTCTTAATCTTTTCTGTACCCACTCGGGTCAAAAAGTAAATGTGGAAAAATCTCGGGTGTGGTTCTCTCAGAATGTCGATGCTCACATGGCCACGGATATTGCTGCTATAGGGGGATTTCAGGTGACCAAGAACATTGGCAAATATTTAGGTATTGATCTGATGCCAAGTGGTCGAGGCAGAAAGGAAATTTGATAATCTCATTAATCGAGTTAAATCTAAACTATCGGGTTGGAAAGCTCACTGTCTCTCAATGGCAGGCCGTCTCACTTTGGCCACCTCGGTAATTTCTTCTCTTCCTGTTTATTCTATGCAGGTGACAAGAATTCCTAACATTATTTGCAACGAGGTTGAAAGGTTGCAGCGCTGTTTTGTGTGGGGTCATGAGCTGACTATAAGGAAATTTCACCCAATCAGTTGGACTACCTTATGCCAGCCAAAATCCCATGGTGGAGTGGGTTTACGTCATCTGCGCTCCTTTAATGACGCCTGTATTATGAAGTTGTGCTGGCATATTGTGTCTCAAAAGAAAGGACTGTGGAGTGAAGTGCTTAAAGCTAAGTATGGGGCTCGTGCCAATTGGCCTGATTTTGTTAAGTCTTCTAATGGCGACTCTAGCCTTTGGAAGTATATGACTTCTCTTTGGGATAAAACTAAAAAGGGTGTCCGCTGGTCACTTCGGGATGGAAATCATACTCGTTTCTGGCAAGATTCGTGGCTACCAGGTATTCATTGTCTACATGATTTTGCTACCTCTTTTATTGATGATGATCTTTACTCTATGCCGGTGGCTTCGTTTGTGATTGATTCCCTTCACTGGGACTGGTCTATGCTGCATAAGGTTTTACCCGCTAATGTTGTATCCATGATACAAACCATTCCGCCTCCTAGAGAGCATATGGGTGCGGATGCTATTGGCTGGAAATATACTAAAAACGGTGCTTTTAGTGTAAAAAGTGCTTATGAAAGTCTGACTTCTTCCTCTTGGAATGATTCAAACCCTATTTGGTGCAGAATTTGGAAGCTTCAAGTTCCTGCCAGAATTCGTTGCTTCATTTGGCAAGCTGCTCATGGTCGTTTATTGACTCGGACTCTGATTCATCACTGGGCTAATGTTACTAATTCTTGCCTTTGGTGTCGTGATAAAGCTGACACTACGCTGCATGCATTGCGTGATTGTTGTCTAGCTAAAGATGTTTGGAGGTTCTTTGTTAATAGACGAATCTGGTCTGAGTTTTTCTCTTGTAACCTTGATGTCTGGGTTCAAAAGAATATCCAAGAGATTTGGTACAGTCATGTTGGAAATTGGAGTCATCTTTGGGCTATTGCTTGCTGGTTTATCTGGAAGTGGCGAAATGAAACTATTCATAATAAAGACTTTAGCTATCCTAGTAACCCACAGAGGTATATCTACAGATTTTTTCTGGACTCTGCGACAGCTTTTTCGAATCTTCATCAACGAAATACTTTGCATAGGATGGCTGTGGATATCAGATGGAAGCCACCAGACTTTGGTTGGGTGAAGTTAAACTCAGACGGCTCAAAGAAAAGGTAATGGTCAAGCAAGTTATGGAGGCTTTCTTCGAGACCATAATGGTTCATGGTTGGTTGGTTATTCTAAATGTTGTGGTGCTGTTTCGGTGTATAAAGCAGGAGGCAATGGGTTTATTGGAAGGTCTCACTATAGCTTGGAATAAGGGGTATAGAAAAGTGCAAGTTGAAGCAGATTCTCAGACCCTCATCCTTAATATTCTTAGTGGAAAGGTTGGTTGTGGGGAAGATGATCAAGTCATTCATTATATTATCCAGATGACACAAAGGGACTGGGAGATTAATTTCTCTCATATTTATCGTGAGAGCAATAAAAGTGCTGATTGGCTAGCTTCTGCTGCAACCCATCCTACAGAGGATGTTGTCCTTCTTCACCGTCCCCCTTCATATATGAAGTTTATTTTGCTGGCTGACGCTCTGCAAGTTGCTACTAGCAGGAACGTTCCCATCTTATCTTAGTTGTTTTTGTTGTTTTTTTTTTGGGCTTTGTTTAGCCCCTTAGCTCACCAAAAAAAAAAAAATTATCCATTGTTTCATCACAACTTATCATTATGCTGATTAAATTCTATCCCTAGTATGTGTGTGTTTGGATTCTATTTTATAAATTTAATTTTAGATAAATTTAATTTTATAAACTTAATTTTGATCGAAAATATGTCTAAGTTAAATGATTTATGTTTGAAAAAAATTACGATGAACTCAAAAATAGAAAATAGTTATTTCAGATTATATAAGTTTTTGATACTACAATCTTATTTAAAAAATTATATAAATATTTAAACAAACAAGATAAAAACTAAGTAAAAATCAATTTGAACTTTCAAAAGCCCATTTGTTGATGAACCAAACACCCATCCATAAAGACTTTATATTGATGATACAAGGTAATTTGATTCGACATAAGAATAAAGCAAGGAGAATTCACCTCAATCTAGGCTCCAAATCCCTTGTTGTGAGTCGTAATACTTGTAACATTGTCGAGCAAGTCAAACTAATTTAGAAAAGGAGATGCATTTTGGAAGTTGGACACACATTCAGAGAGAGGGGAATAAAGCTGCGGTCATGTTGGTAACATTGAGCTTGGATCAAATTTCTCTTTACACTATTTGGGAGAAGCCCTTGCTATTCTTAACTAGCCTATGATATAATGAAAAGGAAAAAAATTGAATAAAAATAAAGATAAGATATTTCTATTCTCTTATTTAGTAGAAATATTAGATGAAGAATATTCAATCTTTAAAAAATATCAATTCCTTTCATTTATGAAATATTCATTCTATTCTATTCTTTTCTATGAAACCAAACATGCTCTAGAGGAGTGCTCCTACATGATGTTATGGAAGTTTTTACTCTAAAGCCCTATTTGGTATATTGTATAGGATAAAATTTGATAGTATAATAATGTCTCAATAGTATAAGGCTTGACAACAGGTAAAGAACACAAAGGCAAGGGTTATGGTTGATTTAGCATTGAAATATTATATTTTTATCTAACTTAATATAAAATAATCTTATCAAATCTTATCAAATCACTTGAAGATTAATTAATTTATTTTATAATTATTTGATAAAAATTAGTGGATCAGATGATTTCATCCTATCATATGTCATACTAAACATATGATAAAATAAGCCATGTAGTATAAATATATATTATTAGACCTTATTCTATGTATTAAACAAGGCCTAAAGTCTTAGTTATTTTTTTTTTGGCCTAAAAAAAACACTACTGTTAGGCAATAAATGAAAGTGGCGGCTTTTCTTAGGACTTATGCTCTAATACAGAGGAAAAAAAATTCGGGAAAAGAGAGTTGCAAGAGAATATTGCAACAGCCTTTGAATTTTATTTTTTAAAATATCCTTTAACAAATAACGCTATCGTTGGAATGTTAACGGTTTTTTGAATTTTATTTATTCAACTATTAAATTATATAATATTTACATACTATATTTAATATAAATAAAATATTTATAGATATTTAATTTAATAATTAATATTTATTTATATTTTAAAAATTATATTATATGTTAAAATAAAATAATTATATGAAATATTAATTTATTTTAAAATTTAATAAAATTTTATAAGCTTGATCTATTTTATAAGAACTTTTATTTCAATGTGGTGAAATTCACAATTTATGAAAAATTTAATGGCTTAACTTATTATAATTATTAATGGCCAATAAATATTTATGAATAGATGTCAGTACCACCATAATTTAAATTTTTTTCTTGAATTTTTGAAAAACATTGCAACGTAATATTATACATTAATACCATTGACTGATTATAATTATTAATATTTTCTTATAATTAACCACTAATAGCTTTAAGTCTTACCATCAAAAGCATTAATAACATATAATTGCATTACCTATTTTAAAAATATATATTAATGACACTCAAAATTTGAAATCAATAATAGAATTGTAAGAATAATAGGAAGGTTAAAATCAATATAATCATTTTGATTTGATATTTATGAAAATAATTTAATTTTATTGAAAATATTAAGATATTTAAAGAATATTATTGGTTGATTGCATAAATATTTTTCTTTTTTGATTATTTTCTCTTTTATCCTCATCAAATTTAATATTTGTCAAAATTTACTAATTAATGATGAATCTTTTGATGATTGTAATTATTAGAACCTGGAAAGCTCCTTAAGACCAATCCCATTAATTGTTTGATAAAAATACGAATTTTAAAAGTTTAAATATTTAATCAATTTAACTTAATTAATTTATCTAATTTAGACAATTTTGAATGGGGCATTGCCATACATCACGAAAAATATCTACAAAAGTTTTTACTATTAACCAGTAGTTGAATTAAAAAAAATCACTTTAAAATACTTATGCATATGAAATCACGAGAGGGATTAATGGTGAAACACAGTACTTTTTTATTTCGTAAGTTGTTTTGCGAATAAGTTTTCGTGCAAATGAGCATCACCTTTTTGAATACATCTGCAACTCCATCATTATTGAGCCGTTATTATCCTTAATACTCGCCACTCTATTAGTTATATTATCTACAATTAAATTCATTTGATAACATATGCAACCATATAAATTCATTTCTTTGACATATTTGTTGTAGTATTATTAATTGTCCTATTTGCAATCTTTGCTTATAAGTCTTAACATCGTAACTGTTACACTGAAATTTTTCGTCAAAGGTAAGTGAATACTTGCTAATAACAGGATTATTTAAGCACCAATATTAAATAATTATTAAACAATAAAATAAAAATTATAGCATTAATAATATATAATACACAATGCTATGACGGATTCACAAAATTAGATTCATAAAAAAATTTGAATCCAAAAAATAATCAATAGAGATTAAGGGATTAATGGTACTTAATTAATAAATAATTAGAGTTAAGATAATATAATCATATAAAAGCTGGAGTGGGAATGTGGAGTGTTGTGATACTTCTCTGACTTTTTTTGGTTCTCTTTTAAAAGATAATACAAAAAATATTTTTTATTAATATAAATTGTATTCTAATTTTAATAAAAGTTAATAATTAATTAAAAATTAAAATAATAATAATAATAATACATTAATTTATTTGTGCAAGGCACATGTGCCTAAACATTTGCTTATAGAAATTTGATTAACGCATTCAAATGTAATTGTGATCATATAAAAATTTTAAATCTCATATTATATTTTTTTATTGTATTATTATTATTATTTAAAAAGCAAATTTACATTAAAATATATCATGAAATTCAAATTCTTTATCTTGAAATTATGATATAAAATTTTTAAATAAATTTGTTTTATCATATATATACTTTGATGCATTAGTTATACATCTTTAATGTTTTTTGGTAACAACGGGGACCCAAGCAGAAAACAAAACAGTGAAAGAACAAAACTACGACTGCCCACGCTGGAAGGCAACTCCAGCTAAGTCATTCCGCAGAATCTGTTATTACGTGCAGATGGGTTTTGTTGATAGTGACTAGTTTTTCTAGTTTTTCTTTGGTTTTTTTTCTTTAGCTAAAAAAAAAAATCAGCGCATTTGGCTTACATCTGCAGTAAACTATGAAAATTATAGTCTATAAATATATTTTAATCCTTGACATTCGAATTCATCTTTAAGTTCATTTCTAATATTTTAGTTTTCTCAATTTAGTCTCTCACATCCATATAAATTTGTTTTAATTTGATTCTTCTATTTATATGCCCGTTATTAACTAAACAAAAATGATAATGTGTCATCGTTAAGAATGATGTTGTATTATTATTTTCTAACCTTGCACTTGTAAGTAATTTTAACATTTGAATTTGCTAATGAATTGGTCTTTGACATTTGAATTAACTTATAATTTAGTTTCTGACATTTAAATTATCTCACAAAACAGTGGCATTTTCAATTGAAATAAGTCGAGTAAGTCGTTATCTCAGTGTCATACAATAAAATAACATTGTCATATCACTCTTAACACATCATCATTTTCATTTATTGGATTATGAACACACAAACTGATAGACTAAAGTAAAGCAAATTTATGAATATCAGAGATTAAAGTGAAAAAATTAAAATATCAATGACGAAATTAAGAACAAAATCAAATGTGAAGGAATAATATAGGGTTTTAGTAAAAAATATATAAACATGTGATATGAGGAGTGTAGGAATAGCTCACATTGCTAGAAGGTTACAATGATGTTTGGTACGAAAATTATTGAGCAAATGATGAATTACAAATACTAATAAGGATAAGGTACGATAGTAAGCAAGTTACGCTTTTAAGGAAAATATCAAAGTTTGAATATCAAAATAAGTATTTGTTAGAACAGCTTTCTAGTAAAAAAACCAATCGTAATTGTATTTGAGGGATTATTCTCACAATTTTATGAAAATAATCCGGTGAAAGGCAAATAAAAATAATGAATCACAAATTAAGTTGTACAATAATTTTTAATAAGGAGGTATCATTTTTCAGAACAAATTAAGAAAAATAACTTTTAGAAAATGCATAATTTTCTATAAAAATAAATCCTAAATTGAAAAGTAGTGCTAACATGCTGTATGATGTGATGTTTAAGTTTCTATGTGCCTATTTGCCTGGTTGGATAAGATTGTTTTCAATGTAAAATGCCATTTGCACAATTCTCAATATGGTTTGAACAATTCTTTACCATTTTAAGAAAGTAATTATTGTTCAAAGAGTAAAAGAGAAATGTTATTTGTACATATTTTCTCATATCCCTTTTCATTACACCTTTTTTTCTTGAGAGAAAAAAAATAAAAAAAGGGTATTGAAAAGGTCTTAAGAAATGTACTCTCTCTAATTCTTTCCCAACAAATAAAGATATAAGGAAAAGATATTAAAAAATGGTGTATAAATAATATTACTAAAAATAAAACAAGCGTATCATATATTAAATTATAAATTTTAACACAATTTTAGGAATTAGTTCTTTGGAAATAATTCTTTAATTGAGAGTATTGTTGTCACAACTAGCTTGAATCATACGGTTTGACTAGTTTAATTATAAATTAAATATTCATTTAATTATGATTCAGTTTTATAATAAAATTTATGACAAATCAGTTTAGATCGATCAAAATAAGATAAGACTAATCAAAATAATTTAAACTGACTAGTTGAATACTTGAATCAGTCGATTATTAATTTTTTATTCATAAAAAATCCAATATTTTTTTATATTTTATGATTTCTTTTTATGTGTTTTATATTATTATATGTATATTATCTATTATATAAAGGGAATTGTCCCTCTTTTGGTCTCCATTTTTTATTTTTCAAAAAGTCGGCAATATAAATTAAAACACAAATTATAACAAGGATAAAATTGTAAAATTATATTCATTTTAAAAACAATTTCATTCTCAACTGCTACTCAATATTATTTCCTCAACTGTTTATTTTTATTTTTTCTCCTTTGATACATCTAACTAGTTTCTTAAAAACAAGCTCCTGAATATAGTAAAACAAAAAACTGTTCGAATTAAAAATAAAGAACAAAAAAAAATCAATTAGAGCAAATAATTTAATAAAATACAAAAGTTAAAATTTGTTAACCGTTTAATCAAATATACTATTGATTAATTATTGCGCCTTTTTGGGTTTGAATAAATTTATTTAATCAATTAAAATAAAAAATGCAAATTAAGAGGCTCGTTTTTGTAGTATCATTTAATTTGACCTATTAATTTAAACGGTTGAATTTGAATTGAACATTTCATTGGTTCACTGTCTAATTTGATTTTAATAACATTAGTTAAAAGAAAATTACTCATTTTGTCATACATGACATGAGGTAAATCTTAATGTACAATTTATTATATATTCTCTTCATTCATTTTTATCTGTCGTGTAAAAAAATTATTTTTTTTAAATATTTATCATTGAAGAATATTAAAAAAATATTAATTATTCTTTTTAAATTTATCATTATTTTTTAATGAAAAAAAAATTAATAGAGTAAGTAAATTAAAAAAAATAAAAAAATATTAATGAAATGAAAAAAAAATTTAATAATATTGAACTATATTTTTTAAAATTAAGATTATTTAGTAGTTTTTTAAAATATTACTTATTTTATTTTAATAATTAAAAAATATAAAATTATTTTTTTAAAATTTTTTATATAACTATTTTAAATAATAAATAAAAATAAACGGAAAAAGAATCAGTTGTACCCCCAGACAAGACACAAGTTTTATCAAGTGATGCGTTTATTATTCTGTGTACCAGTGATACAGCATCTTCCACTGAGATCCATCCCAGCTGTGGTAGAAACCATCCTTTTTCACCAGCCAATAAATGGTGTCATGGCCTTTGTCCCTCTCGGCCTCGTACGCGTCCCAAGTGTTAAACAATGGCAGCCACTCAGCAGTGCATTCCAAGCCTTGACCCACTCTGACACTTCGGTTGAAATGATGGCCCAGCTCGAGATAAGAGTAAGGACCCTCGCAGCCAAGTTGCAGCTGCACCTGGGTGCTGCTGGGCAAGGCATTGACAATGTCAACCACGACCTCTGCCCCGTGACTCTGATCATGAGGAGGCCTTGCAACAGTCCATGTGCTAAGAAAACAGAAGGAAAGCAAAATTGGAAAGAAGGTGATGCAGCTACGAAAGGACATTGTGCGGGGTTCAGGCTATAGCTAGCTGTGTTTTAACTTCAGAATTTGGTCTCTATATTGACTAGGAGTGAGAAATGGTTTAATTAGCATTTATTTTGCATTTATTATCATTATTATTCATATTAATGCAAAATAAATGCAATGATTCATTATAGAAAAACTTTATTGATTGTTATGAATACTTTTGAAATAATATATTTGTTTGTAATATTATTAGGCTTTTTCTCTTAAGGAAATAATTTTATTTCCTCCATTTCTCATGTTAGAGAGAAAGCTTTTAATTAAGAACTAGGTTGACACATGTGGTCATAAACAAAAAGATAAAATTAATAATATATTTAAACTTTCATTATATAATTAATTATATATTTTTTAATTTTTATTTAACAATCTATTAATAGATTATTAATCTAATTATTGAAATATATTATTATCATCAATTATTGATTTTTATGATAATATTTTATACATTTTGTTATAAAAATATTTTATTTTTATTATTTTATAAAAAATTAATTTATTTTTCATCTTTTTTATTTTTTAAATTTAATAAATATAAAAAAATTATCTTTCTTCCTTTGATACAAATTATTTTATTCTCTCTGCAATAAATATAGATTTATTATCTTTTTCTTCATTAAATTAAATTATTTTAAATCATCAAATCAAATTGAAATCAATTGTTAGATATTAGTGTAAGAGTTTTATTCTTACATTTGTGTAAATTGATTCATTCTCATATAAATATATAAATATATATAATTTATTTATTATATCATTCGATTCAACCATCAGTATGTATTTGGATTAAAGTTTGCGAACTCAATTTTGGATAATGTTGATTTTAGTTAGAAGTGAGTTTGAGTGAAATAATTTATATTTAAAAAAAATATGTTCAACTTAAAAATAAGAATTAGTTTCCGTAAACCAAACAGGATTTTGAGACCAAAATTACGTTTGAAAAATGATACAAATAACAAAACAAACAAAAAAAGAATGAATAAGAATCCATTTGAGCCTCCTAAAACCCATTTGGGTGAGACAAACACCTACTTAATCAATTAAAGAAGTTTAATCATCGATTACTTTCTTTTTTGATTCTTCAATTAATTGATTTTAAAACATTGTATACCTTGCATATGTTTTTAAAGCTCAAGGATTGCAAGTAACCAATTAATTTATGAGAAAGAAGGGGAACAGAAAAATTGTTTATCTAATGGCACATGTCAATAGTCAAGCAACATAACCAAGATAAAACTTCAAATGGTTATCATAAAGTCTGGTTTTCAAGGCTAATACCAATTCCATTGCAAATAAGAACATAAGCTTCTTCTTTTCTTTTTTGGCCCCTTTTTTCAATGAGTAAATTCAAAAGAATCATTAAAATGATCTAAGACATACCATCTGCCACCAAATTATTTCAAAGTCTCTTAAAACCTTTTGTTTAACTCTGCAAAATCTATATGGCACATAAGACGGTAAAAAGGAAACTAGAAGATCATGCTTACGTACATATTTTATGTGCAGAATTTGACTTCAAAGTAACGATTATAATAGTACAAATACGAAACAACAATTCACGAATGAAGACTGCTTCTAGTTCCAAATGCTCAAAACGTCCAAGAATCTAAGCTCCAATATGATATAATTATATGCTTTAACAATCTTGCCATAGTTTATGAATATACTGATATGGCACATGATTCACCCAAAAGTCTTATATCAGGCCCCACAGCTCCATGAAGTCCAATACAAGTTCTTGCCCATTGGCTCCAATGCAAAGTTCTTTTTAATTACAGCTGCCACATATTTTTTAAAGCTCATCAAAGAAAAACCATAAGGGTATGTTTGGTACAGGGTTAACTAAAATTTTATAATCTCAAGTGTGTTTGGTAGTGCATTAAAACAAAATGGAAACATTTGAGTAAAATTTTCGTCCAATTTGGAAGTAAATGTTACTCACACCCAATGGTGGGTAACAGATGGGGAAAAATATTGGGACTCTCTCACTAGTTGCGACAGATGGGTTAGGTGGTTCATTGTAGGTGGTGCTATCTCATTCATATCCAGGTCTAATTATTAATGATAACCAAACACAATTAAATCAGAAATTTTCTCCCTTTAAAGTTTTACAACATTAAAATTGCTCCCTTAATTTTCTTATCCTCTTATTTTTAAGCTAATACCAAATGTAGGCTAAATAGAAAGGTAAGGAAAAAGAAAATAACAATGCAAGCAGAAAATTTATATCAAGGTTAATTTTACAAAACTTCAAATTGATATGAAGGCCTTACATCCAAAGTATAATAGTCTATAACATCATGATGTATTGTCTTTATCTTTTCCACAAAAAATAAACATAAAAAAAATTAACAACCAGTGTCATGACGTTTTCCATCATGACCAGTATCAATAGGGATACAGTCATTGTTATTGCTTCAAGAAAGATATGCTGATGAGAGAAGAAGAAATACAACCAGATACAATAGCATGGGCATATTTAGGTGCTCAACCAGCCTATTTGCTTCTGACACAATGAAGATTTTATCTTTAATTACCTCTAAACCATTTTCAAAATCATGTTGAATTACTTTGTAGAAAAGAAGATTAATTAATGATAGACCACAATACAATTTTGGTTTAAACTTGTTTCAATTTGAATTTGTAACTGGGACTGCAATTTGCTTTAAACTAACTAGCTAGAAAACATTTCATAAGAAACCAACAAGATATAAGATAGGGAAGTTCCAAATATGTCATCATACAATAATACTCCTTATATGCAGTTATATTTATATTTCTTTTATACCTAGGTCTACTATGGTTGATTGTAATAGAGGCACTCCTTCATCCATATCCTTGTTGTAGTACAATTCTCTATTAATTTTGCCATGTCCTTGATCACACCAATCCTCACCCCAACAATTTTTAATTAACCAATATTTTATTATTTTCTTTCTTTTAGTTATCTTTTCGTATCTGACAACAAGGACCGTATGTAATTGACATTTTATTGAAGATTCTGGTTCTTTCGGTTTGGAGCAAACTTCGTCCGGTAACATAACAAAAAAAAATAGTTTTATCATTAAAAGTTATAATAAAATTTATAAGAACATATAAAAGCTACGCAGACCTCTTTTAAGTAAACAAATTCAGGAGTAGCTATCGCCACAGCACATATCGGTCGCTCTTTTACGTCCATTAGCATGTTAGTGTATTTTACAAGTTTAAAACCTACAATCTTAAATTTGGCCTGTTAGGACAAAAAATGTTAGAAACATTATTGCAAGAAAATTATTACAGAATAATAAATTTACAATGGAGTGAAAAGCCAAGGAAAACTGAAGAATTACATTATACAGTCAACAGCATGCCCATGTCACCTTAACTATCTAACGGAAAGGGATTTTTTTTTTTTTTGTTTTGGACATCATCAAAACGTTCAACATTTGATGGAAAAGAAATTCATTCAAGAATAAAAACAAATTGATTTGGCCAAAGAGATGGAATGATTGTTGTATTCTAAATTTTTTATTTTACACAAATAAGAAACATTATCCCTTTTTAGGAAATGAATTAAGGAAAAGCAATACATGAAGATCGGATAGGCGTTGGTGATACTAAATATGCAGTGCCTGTGAAAGGTCACGGGGATAATGGAAGAAACACTCTAGAGAGGTATGGCACTTCTCTAGCAGTGCTCTCTTATTAATCTCTTGATTACAAAAAACATGCTTTGCACTTCTCTGCTAAGGGTTATTTATATATTATATTCTAGTTGTTTTATTCCGGCTCATCAACACCCTAACATTTCACTAACTAATTCTCAAATTTCTAACCACTTATAGAAAGTAGCTAGTCAATTTGTTATTTAGCTATACTATGCTGACATAAGGCTCAAGCTACGATTCTCATCCTTAGTTGCATGAGAAGCTATGGTATGGCCATTGTGGCTATGTGAATTTGTATCAATCGTTTTGACCCAATGTCTGTTGTTTATTAGACTGAACCTCAGCCTAGTCTCCTAACTGATAGGACTTAGTTTTTCTAGATTGATTAGCATATTTCTCTATTCTTTTTCTGGCAGTGGCAAGGTTCTCACTTAGTGTGTAAATCAATTTGTCCCTTCTTGTGAGCTCCATAGTTAGTTTCTTGTAATCATTAAGGACTAGCCCCAAAGTTTGTAACCATTGGAGCCTCAATACTTTCTCATCCCCTTCCATATCCAAGATAAATAGGACTATATTGAATTGCAAATCCTATAGAGTTAGAGAAATATCTGTATATTTCTGCTGACATACCAAAAACTTTTCACTGCCTACATACATCCTACATTCTTGTATCTTGGTGGGGTGCAGGCATAACTTTTGAGACACAATAGGCTAAATGAAGTTATGGGTGCTGCCCCATCAATGAGAATGGACAAGTGGTGATTTTGGCAGCAAGTGCATTAACACTAATCTTAGAGACATTATGGTGATATTGATGCTGGTTTACTTCTGCAACTTAATGATGATGCCCTTCCTCCCTTGCTAAAGCTAACAATTCACTGAGTTCTTCCTCCCTCAACTAACAAGTAACAGCACTGTGCTTTACAGTTGTCCCTTGGAATGAACTTCTCCTCAAGGTAGTAACATAAACCATTTTCCCTCTTACTTTATAATCTACTGGTGTTAACATTTTGTAATTTGGTATTTGGATTTGGTTGCGGTGTAGTGGTGTTCATGTGAGGTATTATGGTGTTAGTCACTGTTTTGGTGGTACAATTAGAATTCTTGAGTGTGTTACCCTTATTATCGATGGTGGCAGGGTAAACAATGGATCTTAAGTTAGCAGTTGGTTTTCTGAAATGAAGTAAAATTTTGGAAAATAGGGATTGCAGCTGAGCATGCTTTTGCACATTCAATTTAGCCAAAGAAATTGCTTGAAAATATGAAGTGGGATAGGTAACCAATGACTCATACTTCCAATGTTCATGCAAACCTGAAATAAAGAAACTAGTTAGCCAAGTTTGAAACAACCCAGTTACCTTTAGGGAGATTCCCTCAAATCTGGTATGATACTGCACCACAGTATATGTTTTGTGACTTCAAATCTAAACAAAAGGTTTTCTAGAAACTCTTCCCAAGTGGTCATAAGGTAATTCTTGACCATACATTAGTACGAGGCATAAGCTGGACCACTCATAGCAATTGAAACCAGCTTAATTCTCTAATTTGCTGGTGTTTGATACATATTAAAGAATTCTTGGGTCTTAGAAACCCAATCTTCTACATTCTCTCTATCAAAAGTAGGTATCTCCAGCTTCAAATTTTTGTGAATTCAGACTCAAAACATTGGATCATTACCTGAAACATTGGAATGCAATTCTAGATTCCTAGTTGCTTCTACTCAGGTGGTAACATTTATGTTCATTATCTGCTTGAACATTTCCCCCAAGTTCTTCACTGCATCCTCCACGACAGAAATTCTAGAATTCAATTTAGTTTCAATGCTCTTCACTGCCACCTCCAAACGAGAAGACCTTGTTCTCTCTGCCATTGTTGGAATGAAAAACCAATTATTGATAGGTAGAAACCTATCACAGAGGGAGAACGAAAGAAACGCTCTAGAGAGGTATGATACCTTCCTTAGCCTTAGTTTCTTATTGTAATATCTTGATTATAGAAAACATGCTTTACACTTCTCTCTTGAGGGTTATTCATACACTGTTGTTCCAATTGTTACTTTCCAACACATCAACTACCAACTAATTCTCAACTATCTAACTAGTTGTAACCACTTACAGAAAGTAGTTAGTTAATTTGTTATTCAGCTATACTATACTGACATATGGTTAGAGTTACGATTCCTCTACCCAAATACCCTTAGTTGCATGAGAACCTATGATATGACTAATGTGGTTATGTTAATTCATATAAGCTTATCTGCTAAATCTTATATAATACTTACAACAGAATTTCTTTAATGAAAATTTTTACTCAAAAACACAATAACGTTAATATGTGTCAATAAGTAATTGAATGAAGTAAAGAATTAAAGGAATTAAATTAATACTTTGCTATCCAAATTAGCTTTTTGCTTTCTCTCCTCATAGGGACACAAATTTTTTGTAGTGCATCCATTGCATTGGCTCCATTAAAACACCTCAGTAAATGATGCTCATAGCATCCTTTTGCATCCACTTTCTTATTTTTTACAAGTACATTATATTATTCATTGGTTACTAAATTATTGACTAAGTCCTGCGGTGAAAGGACTATTTACCAATTTTGACCTTCCTTTTTCCTCAATGTGGTATGCAAACTCTAAAGCTTCTGTAGATGCCATTACCAAGTAACATCCTAACAATATACACCATTACAATACATTTGTACAAGAAACACTTAATATTTAGCTATAAAAATTTACAGAGACTTTATACATCTATGAGGGTACATCATACATAAAGATTAGCTCTACTAGATTATTTGATAGGTTTAAACCTTACATAACAGCAGCTGCAGCACTTGATCTAAACACACACTTAACTTAATTATACATGCATGACACTTTCAACGCTGCCAACCATTGTTAATAATCACGACAATCCTTCCAAATTCAAGCCTAAAATAAAATAGTTAGAATAAGAAGTCAAACTAGAAACACAATTCAGTAGAAAACTCACTGATTTTTCAATCAATTTCCATGTTCCTATTTAACAATTTTACAGCTGTTCATAACAGAATTTTCAATCCTCATTCAATATGAAAGAATGTCAGTTACTCAATAATCTCTCCATACTCTAAATTGAATTACAAGACTTAAAATTTATGCCACAATTACGTAAAGAATTCCTTAACAGAATTGGGCATAAATTTGATGCTTTATTCCAAACACGTTCTCACAACCATTAACAATCCATTATCAATCATGTATTAATTTAAATATCAACCATTTATGGGCTGCCATGAACATTTCAGGCTATTCAAGTTATCAATTTAAGCTTAGGATAGAGGTAAATCAAGGAATGTAAAAGAAATTTTATTACTTCCCAAACAAAATCCCCCACCTTATAACATCACACTCAGGACCAAAGCAATATTTTGCTCTAGTGATACATCCAAATTGGTAACACATTTCAACCGTGATACTCAATAATCAGATTTGGTAGATTTTAATCCTAATTGCCATGAAAATAATATACATGAAACTTAATAAAGCACCATGCGCGTGTGCTAAAATAAGACTTTTTGTTGTAACACTTAAAATTAGAATTTTCACATCCAATCCACACTAGGACAACAACGTATTAATGCACCTTTAAACAACAAAAGAATCCATCCTTTTATCTAACTTCAAATTTTTATGTATTCAGATTCAAGACACTGAATCATTACCTGAAACAATGGAATGCAATTCTGAATTCCTAGTTGTTTCTACTCGGGTGGTAACATCTATGTTTTTCATCTGCCTGAACATCTCTCCCATGTTCTTCATTGCATCCTCTAAGATTGGAATTTTGGAATTCAACCTAGTCTCAATGCTTTTCATTGCTTCCTCCACATGAGAAGACCTTGTTCCCTCTGCCATTGTTGGAATGAAAAACCAATTGATAGGTAAAAACCTATCACAGAGGGAGAATGGAAGAAATGCTCTAGAGAGGTACTATGCCTTCCCTAACTTTTCTCTCTCTTATTGTAATCTCTTAATTACAAAAACACATGCTTTACACTTCTCTGCTGAAGGCTATTTATACACGGCACTTCTAGTTGTTACATTCTAATTCATCAACTACCTAACAGTTTACCAACTAATTCTCAACTATCTAACTAGTTTTAACTACCTATAGAAAGTAGTTAGTCAGTTTGTTATTCAGCTATACCATACTAACATATGGTTCAAGTTGTGGTTCCTCTACCCCAACACCCTTAGTTGCTTAAGAATCTATTGTATGGCTAATGTGACTATGTTAATTCATATCGGCCTGTATACTAAATCTTATTTTATACTTACAATAGAATTTCTTTAATGAAAATTTTTACTCAGAGACATAATAGCATTACTATGTGTCAATAAGTAATTGAATAAAGTAAAGAATTAAAGGAAATAAGTTAATACCTTTCTATCTAAATTAGCGTCTTGCTTTCTCTCCTCATAAGGATACAAATCTTCTGTAATGCATCCATTGAATTCAACACATGAAAACACGTAAGTAAATGATGCTCCATAGCATCCTGTCACTTCAACTCTCTTTTTTTTTTTTTTTTTATAGGTATAACATATTCTTCTTCCATTACTAAATTGTTGACTAAGTCTTGCGGTGAAAGGACTATTTGCTAATTTTGACTTTATACATCTGTGAGAGTACATCATACATAAAGTTTAGGTCTACTAGATGATTTGATAAGTCTAAGCCATACATAACAGTAGTTGCACTTAATCTAAACACATACTCAACTTAATTATATACACATGAAACTTTCATTGCTGCTAACCATTGTTAATACCTAAAATCCAAAAAAAGAAGAAGACAATCATCAATATGTGAAGATATCATTGACAATCCATGCAAATATAAGCCTAAAATAAAACCGTTAGAATAAGTAGCCAAAACGGAAACACAATTTTGCATAAAACTCATGGATATTTCAATCAATTTCCATGTTCCTATTTATCAATGTTATTGTTGTCCATAACAGAATTTCCAACCCTCATGCAAGATAAAAGAATGTCACTTACCCAGTAATCTCTCCTTACTCTAAATTCAATTAAAAGACTTAAAATG
Organism: Castanospermum australe; assembly: GCA_019955255.1. Lineage (NCBI taxonomy): Eukaryota > Viridiplantae > Streptophyta > Magnoliopsida > Fabales > Fabaceae > Castanospermum > Castanospermum australe. The sequence goes on from NSJW01000162.1 coordinate 709,506, forward strand.
TCAGCCATAATTACATAAAGAATCCCTAAACAGAATCGAGCGTAAATTCAATGCTTTATACAAATCACATTCTCACAACCCACAATAATCCATTACCAATCATGTACTAATTTAAACATCAACCATTTAAGGGTTGCCATGAACATTTCAGTCAATTAAAGTCATCAATTTAAGCTTAGTACAAAGTTAAATCAACAAATGTAAAAGAACTTTAATTACTTCCTAAACAGAATCTCACACCTTACAGCATCACACTCATGACCAAAGCAATATTTTGCTCCATTAATACAATCAAATTGGTGACACTTTTCAACTGTGATACTTAAACCAAATTCAGTATATTTTAATCCTAATTGCCATGAAAATAATATACATGGAACTTAATATAGCACCATGCGTGTGCTAACATAAAAAAAAAAAACTTTTTGTTATAACACTTAAAATTAGAATTTCCATATCCAATCCACACTACACAACAACATATTAATGTACCTTTAAACCACAAAATAATCCATCCATTTATCTCCAGCTTCAAATTTTTGTGTATTCAGACTCAAGACACTGAATCATTACCTGAAACATTAGAATGCAATTCTGGATTCCTTGTTGCTTTTACTCTAGTGGTAACATTTATGTTCATCATCTGCTTGAACATCTCCCCTATGTTCTTCACTGCATCCTTCACGATAGAAATTCTGGAATTCAACCTAGTCCCAATGCTTTTCATTGCCTCCTCCACACGAGAAGACCTTGTTCCCTCTGCCATTGTTCGAATGAAAAACTAATTGATAGGTAGAAACCTACCACAGAGGGAGAATGGAAGAAACGCTCTAGAGGGGTACGATACCTTCCCTAACATTACTCTTTTATTGTAATATCTTGATTACAGAAAACATGCTTTATACAACTCTGCTGAAGGCTATTCATACACTATACTTCCAGTAGTTACATTCCAACTCATCAACTACCTAACAGTTTACCAATTAAATCTCAACTATCTAACCAGTTGTAACGACTTATAGAAAGTGGTTAGTTAATTTGTTATTCAGCTATACCATATTGACATGTGGCTTAAGTTATGATTCCTCTACCCCAATACCCTTAGTCACTTGAGAACCTGTTGTATGGCTAATGTGACTATGTTAATTCATATCAACCTATCTACTAGATCTTATTTGATACTTACAATATAATTTCTTTAATGAAATTTTTTAATTCAAGACAGAAAGCATTAATGTGTCAATAAGTAATTGAATGAAGTAAAGAATTAAAGGCAATAAATTAATATCTTTTTATCCAAATTAGCTTCTTGTTTTCTCTCCCCATAGGGACACATATATTTTGTAGTGCATCCATTGAATTGAATACATGAAAACACGTAAGTAAATGATGCTCCATAGCATCATTTCGCTTCAACTTTCTTATTTTTTACAGGTGTATCATATTCTTCCTCTGTTACTAAATTGTTGACTAGGTCCTGCTGTGGAAAACACTTCTTGCCAATTTTGATCTTCCTTTTTTCTCTCAATGTGGTATGCAAACTCCAAAACTCCTATAGACACCATTGTCCAGCAACATCCTAACAATATACATCTTTACATTACAATTGTCCAAGAAACACTTAATATTTAGCCATAAAAATTTACGGAGACTTTATACGTCTATAAGGGTACATCATACATAAAGTTTAGCTCTACTAGATAATTTGATAGTTCTAAACCATACATTACAACAGCTGCACTTAATCTAAACACATAACTCAACTTAATTATACATGCATGAAACTTTCATTGTTGCCAACCATTGTTAATAACAACTAAAATCCCAAAACAAAACAGACAATCATCAATATGTGAAGACATCATTAACAATTCTTGCAAATTTAAGCCTAAAATAAAAACAGAAACATAATTTTACAGAAAATTCACAGATATATCAATCGATTTCCAAGTTCCTATTTATCAATGTTACTGCTATCCATAATAGAATTTCCAACCCTCATCCAAGATAAAAGAATGTCACTTACTCAATAATCTCTCCTTACTCTAATTGAATTATAAGACTTAAAATTTCAGCCACAATTACATAAAAAACCCTCAATAGAATCAAGCGTAAATTCAATGATTTATATCAAACATATTCTCACAACCATCAACAATCCATTACCAATCATGTACTAATTTAAACATCAACCATTTACGGGCTGCCATGAACATTTCAGGCAATTAAAGTCATCAATTTAAGCTTAGTATAGAGGTAAATCAACGAATGTAAAAGAACTTTGATTACTTCCCAAACAGAATCTCACACCTTGCAGCATCACACTCATGACCAAAGCAATATTTTGCTCTAATGATACAACCAAATTGGTGACACTTTTCAACCGTGATACTCAATAACCAAATTCAGTATATTTTAAACATAATTGCCATGAAAATACTATACATGGAACTTAATAAAGCACCATGCGCGTGCTAACATAAAATTTTTTTTTTTTGGTTATAACATTTAAAATTAGAATTTCCACATCCAATCCACATTAAGACAACAACATATTAATGTGAATGTGGGGATGATGTGAATGTGGAATGTGAGGTGTCGTGGAGGTGCTGGAAAGAAATTGGTACAACTGTGTTGTGATAATGAGTGAAAAAAATGGTGAGAATGAGATGCACAGTTGCTATGCGTGAAAATGGTTTTGCTGTGGATGAATGGAGTTGCAGAGGATGGTGGTGCGTGAGTGCCGATGTTGAAGTCTGGAGGTAAAACTAAGAAATTGAGAGTTGCTGTCGAGGTAATGGTGAGGGTGGGTGAAAAATCGCAGGTCTGTGGGTGTGTGCTGGTGAAAATGATGAGTGTCTAAGCAACTGTATGTGCTGTCTGTCAATTGCTGTGTGCGTGTGTTGTCTGCTGATCAAGTTAGGGAGAGTGAGTGTGTACGAATTTATTGAATGAGTGAAGGTGCCCCTTCTCTGTGTGAACAGAAGTTGTTACCCAAAAAAATGGAACAATTGAATTTTATCTCTATTTTTTTTGTGCATTTATTTATTTTTGCTTTGCTTTTATTTAATATGTGAAACAACTTGATCAAAAAAATAGAATTAATCATATAACAAAAATGGATTCGTAATTTAAATTTTGGTCCCTCGGCTAATTTGAACCTTTACCTTGGATTTGTGCCAATTTGTGAACTTTGGATTAAAAAATGGAACCAAATAACCCAAGATTGAGTTTTTGTAAATTTTATTTTGAATTCATCATCATTTTCTAAATAAAAAATATTTTTATTCTTCATTTTAATTTTTTAATTTCTTAAATTTATAACCAAAAGGATAAAAATATTGCTGAAATTTTCTTATATTAATTCTTTTGCATTTGAACAAAAATTGCGTGCTGAAAAGGGAATATTGAGCTAAAGGAGTTGGTATTGTGAAAATTTTATTTATTAAAATACTTCATTTTCTTATTGTCATTTTTACTATTTTAAAAGAAGAAGTACTTTATAATCTGTTAAATTTATAAGCTTTCATTGTACATAATAAGATAGAATTTACTATTTTTATTTTAATAATATTTTGTTTTAGTAATTTGTCATTTTAATGGTTTAAATAATTCTTACAACAATTTTAATTGTTGAATATATATATATATATATATATATATATAGAATTATGAAAAGTGACTGTTTTTAAAAATGAGAAAGGTGGTACCAGATTGAAATTGAATAATAAAAATATAGACAATATTATTATCAAAAGTCAAATGTAAAATTAGTATAAAGCATAAATTGGACAATTAATTACATTATGTGGTGTGACATTAATTTTATATTGAGTATCAATTAAAAAAAAATTAAATTTTATGATTTTATTAATTCTATATTTATATGAAAAGCTTTTTAATCCAAAACTTATTTCAAAAAATTTGTTATGTTGTTCAATGACAATCAACAAGTTAATAATACATCTTATTTTACCCAATAGTATAATTTAACTAAGGTCACTTTTTAATAAAAGAATTGAAGTTTGCAATGAATCACTTAAATTAATAAAGATGCAAGACTGAAATGGAAAGCTATAATGATAAACAAGCGCGCGTTTAAAGATAGACTCAAACTCTAAATGCAATACCTTGTACTTTTGCTTTCTTTTTTTTTTGGTAATTGTATTTTTGCTTTCTTATTGATTTACCTTCTTTTAATTTTTTAAGCTAATTATTATTTTAAATTTTGATTAATCATTTTCTCTTAAATTTTTACACATATTCTCTTTCACTTGTTATTTATATATTTTTATCTATTATATAATTTTTTCTATTATCACGTGCATGTTAAATTGAATACATTTTCATATTCTTTGAATTGTGATCTTAGAAGTTATTTAATAATAACAATTCCTATAAATTTCTCAAAAATTATTTTATTAATGAGTTAAAATTAATATACTTGATTTTGCTTTATTTTCTTCATGTTTACTCATACCATGCCAAATGCCATGGACTCTACAAGGTTTCCTTTCATTGTGAATTCTCATATACTTGATGAAAAAAAAAAAACTCATTAACTTATATTATTATCTACATGATTGAACCTTATAAAAATTTAAAATTATCAATTTGGAACTCATCACCATAATATACCTTAAACTTAAAAAATATCTCTAAATTTAAATATCTAAAGTTAAAAAGTATAGTTAAAAGATAATTAATTCAACAAATACATTATTAGTTAGAAATAATTGTAAAATTCATTAATCACTTGCGAACATTAAAATGAGTAACATTTAATTAATTACACTTAATTTACTTAAATTAATAAATGGTTAAAATAGAGTAATATTTATGAATTAATGAATCGTGTTTAAATCTAGTTAAAATAATAAATGGTATTGATACAATATTGAATGATTTTATAAAGTTCAACTAATTAAGGGGCGAAGGTTGGAAAAATAAAAGAAAGAAAAACTAGACAATGGGGAATTTGAACAAAGAAAAAGTGAAGAAGGGGAGACACGAGGAACAATAATAAAGAAGTAAAGGGCTGCTATAGTGCTATACGATAGAAAGGTTTTGTTTGGTCGAGTAAAATGAGAAGGTAATGTTAAGTGTAAACTTTATGGAACCGCACTTCTTTCGATTATTTAAGCTTGAGCTCATAGGTCGCAGCCAGTATATAGCTAGCTCTAACTTATTTCTACATCAAGATAGTGATATATATAATTTTTATATCACTCATCCAAATGTGTTATTCTTGGATTCAAATCTTGTGTAAGGGACTTGCACAAATATTGTGGAAACATCATTTCCAGGATATGCATACAGCACTATGGGAGTCAAAAAGGAGCAAAAGAACTTGCAAAAGTTTTTACTTTTTATTGTAGTAATTACAATACATTATTTATGCATTGCAAGTGAGAAGAAAATGTTGCAAGTATCTAAGAGCATCTTCAACACCAACGTACCTCCAATCTACAACACTCAACATCCCCACGCTCACCTTGTTCACCCTCACCTTCCCATCACTACTCCCCTTGCCACCGCACATCCCCAACTTCAAATCCGACACCACCGCGCTTGTCACCGCACTCGAGCAACAACCCGGCGCCGGCAGTTCCTGCGAGAACCATCCCTCGCCGCCACCCAGAAAACCCACCTTCCCCTCACAGTCCATCATGGTGAAAACCCCTCCCCACCCCTTCAATATCACATTCCACGTAATCTTCACCTCTTCCCAACCCTCACCCACTGAGACGCTGTCGTCGTTGCTGCCGACGCCGATATCGAACCGGAACACGCCGTGCGGATCCAGGGGCAGCATGTCGCAGGGTTTTGCTGTGGCGACGACGACGCGGGACTCGTTGGTGGAAATGGAGACGGCAAAGACGAGGTCGCTGAGTGAAAGCCTGGGCTTTGAGGGGCTCTGGTGGCGGCGCTTGGCGGCGGAGCGGCCTATGGCGAAGAGGCGGCGGTAGGGGACGGCGGGTCGAAGGATGGAGAGAGAGGGGAAATGGGTGGCCAAGATCGGTTTCCAGAGATGGTCAGAGGACATTGAACATGACCATAACTGGGACACGCAGGAGGCTATGGCTAGGGTTTTGGGGTCAAGGTGGTGAGCCACGAGGAGGAGCACCTCCCATGGCGGCGGCGATAGGTGCCCAGAAGGACTTTCCATGGGTGTGTGTTACTGTGTCGTTTTGTTTCTCTGACGCATGGAATGGTTTAAATTGAATGGTTTGTAGAGGGAGAAGCGGCGGTTTGTTCGGTTGTGATGGTGGGTGGTGCGGTGGTGGGAGAAGAGATTGTCGGCGGCACGTGGACGACGGTTGTGATTTGCATGGCTTTTGAGCGCCACGTAAGATTGGATGTTGGAAGCCAAAAGGCTGCCTGCAACAGACACGTGCCAAGGTTTTGATAAGCATGGTACGCTGTACGATTTTAAGCTAGGTTTGGTACTTTGGTCGGCTCGTAATGTAAGAAAAGCTTAATTCTTTTATTCGAGTGTGGAAAATATTTTCTCATATTATATTAGGGTAAAAAATGTGCGTTTTCTAAGGTTTCAAGTGAGATTTCATCGTTATTATATTTAATTAATTTAAGGCAGGGTAGAAAGGGTAGAGATGAAGATTTGGCAGGGAAGAGATGAAATTCATGGACCTATTTGCCCTGTTTGTTGAGTCTTTATGCAAGAAAAGACCCAAACCTTCCTGGGTACTGTCAACAGAGGAAGGTGAAAGTAGAACAATTTTCAGATGAGGATAATGGGCTTGATAGTGAAGTTAACGGATTTGATGATGGTGAAGGAGAAAGAGGTGATGAACATGAGGGGTTTTGGATGGGAGTGAGAATAAATTCGAAGGAGATCAGTTTGATGGGGATTCTGATGAGTGGGAAGAGGATGATAGCTTGGATTTGCACCACAAGGGGTTGGATACGGTAACATTAACGAGGAAACAAGGATGACTAGGGTCCTGGGGAGGCTGAGAAGGTGAGAGAAGATGTCGCTGTGTTTGTTAAGGTGCCATTCTTGAGAAATTATGGGCAGGTAAAAAATCAAGCAGCTGAGGATTTAATACCTGATTTTGATTTTGATTGGTTGATTTCTACTAGGTTAGTGAATCCTTTTGGCATGGTTGTGGATTGTATTGATTTTGATGGTTCTTTCCCACCCTAGAGCAGCGTCAAAATCATTGTGTAAGGCACTGGTTGCTGGCAAGAACCAGAGATGACTCAAAGCTTGTTCTTGTGGCAACAAAGATTCGATCTCCTTCCATCCCAGATTTCTCCTTCTTACAAGGAACTTCGGCCTCGGATGTATAGGACGAAGGCAAGTTACTTGTTATTGCTGTTTTCTTTCCTGGATGTAAAGTGTTACGAATTAAGGTGCTTTTCTTTTTTAAAATGGATTGTGTATGTATGTCTTTTGCATGTTCATCAATTAATAGCCAACGGAAACGAGAAAAGTTCTTATTGAATTATTATGTTTTCATTTGCTAATTAACAATCCTAACCATTATTTGGTATCTGAAACGAGAATATGCTTACTGGACTGCCATTGTGAGGTTTTTTGTATTGTAATGTTCTTTTCTTTCTTAGGAGGGTTTTCCATCTTGAATAATATGTAATCTGATTGTCTTATTTTTAATAATATTCTTCTCTTACTATTAAAGGAACAAATCTTGCCAAATCCAAATCCCCCATGCCTTTTTTTACCACTAGAATGAGTTAAAATTTTTAATGTATTTGGACATTCTTTCCCTCCTGCTCTTTGTTAGAGCGTGGTCTCTGAATGGTAATTGGATTGGAGCCAAATTTGGCTTGTTAATTAAGTGGTTATGCTGAGTATGAAGTTACTATTTCCAAGAGTCGGAGATGATATTTTTAAGAAGTCAATTAATCAAGGCAGTTTCTATATTAACCAATAACCGCATCTTGGATTTCAATTTGCAATTTCTCATATGATGCTACTCCAAGCCTATGGGAAAAGTGCCCAGGAAACATTTTGTTTCTTTGTAGGATGTGATAAAATGAATTTAAATAATGAACAAAGAGAACTTATGCCAGCTACTAATATATCCAAAATTGCGAATGCTTTATTGTTTGGTAATGAGGCTGCTATCAAAGTTGCTTTAATCTGTTCATGCATTCGTGCGTTTGAGAAGTAGCCCATGTACTACTATACATACAAACAAGATTGCATGATTACTTCCTTTAACATATATCCTTAGTATATATTAAAACGCTTACAGAAAAATATATGTTGTATATAAGATGAATGCCTTTCCCTTTCATCTTTTGCTCATGTTCAAGTTCAATTTTCCAGCTTTTGAGCTTTTGGTAGTTTACAGATCTAATATTATATGTGTATTAGTATATATATATATTTCAAGAATGGAGAAGCTGTTAGAATCTTATATTCTTCCTTTAACTTACAGGTAGGGCAGGCTGTACATGTTGGTGGCTTGATGATACTTGACCATAACGATGCTTCTGTTCTGTTTAAACAATATAGTCTCTGTGTGGGCATCTTCAATTGTTTTTCTTTGATTGGGAAAAATAGAAAATGCTGATGAGATGTGGAGGAGTCATGATGCTATAAGATTGCAGGTAAGCCTTTTCCTGTTCTGGCAAACTAAATATGGCTCAATCAATAATATTAATGTTATATTTTGTTTTACTGGGCAAGTTTTGATACCACATTTTCCAAGTGCTTGGCCATCTTTATTTCATTTGAATCATTTGCACATACTCATCTGAATAATTTTCCTTGGTCATGCATTCTTCCAGCAGTCCAGTCCCTTTCCTGCAGTGACTTTTACAGCAGTGCTGTTTTTCTTAGATTGTGTGTCTCTCCAACCATCTCCTTGCTATGTCGTGTTGTTTCTCAAGCAGTGCCTGTTTTCTTCAATTGTATTGTGGTTCAAGTCTTGTTTGTGAAGCCCGTTACAAGCTGTGGTTTACGGAGCCTATTATGTTCTTAAGGTTTTTTCTTTTGTTAAGTGTTTTTATTTGTAACAAGGTATGATCTTAGTAAGTTTGAGCTTGAGGGAGAGTGTTAGATGGAATACTAGAGTATTCTATTTTAAATAGTATTATAGTGCTAAGTTGTATTGTGTTTAGTGTTATTGGGTTAATCTTGTTTTAGTTGTACTACACGTGGCCGAAAAAAGTACTAGTTTTTACTAATAATTGTCTTTAATTTTCTTATCCTAAGTTCTGCTGTACCAGGTTGCATAGCAAGGTAAAAGCTTACGAAATATGTCATAGACAGTCATTGCCCTTTGCTTGGATGAGTTCATTTTCAGCTTATCTACTGCAATAAGCAATTATGAAAATTTTGGTCCTGTTTGAATGAGCTTATTAAAACAGCTTTTGAAACCAATATAAGCTGTTTTTGGGGCTTATTTTCATAAGCTAAAAATTGAAGCTTATGAAAATAAGTATTTTTGAAAGCTAAAAACAGCTTATGTGGTAGCAGTTTTTATAAAATTTCTGACTAAATTAAACTTAATGAATTGTCAAAATTCCAGTTATGGATAAGCGCTTCTCGAAGTGTATCAAAATACTATTCAACTTATTTTAGACTGCACTTCTGACAGTAAAGCTTATTTAACAAGCTCTACTCTAATAAGTACTTATTTAAGTTGTTTAAGTTGATTTTGCAAACATGGCCAATTATCAAACATTTCTTGAAAATGAAATTTGAAAACTTGATTGAAATTTTAGTGTTTATATGAGACTTTTGCTCTTCATGATTGTGATGGCTATGACCTATGAGCTAACAATTTGCATTATGAGCCACTACCGTATTTTTGCATGAAAAAACATTATGTGCTAACTTCAATGGAAGACATTTCAGCAAAGGTTATCTTGCCTCACTACAAAAAAGTTTTCTTGGGGCTTTCTGGGTCATCGATCTCCACAATAGCTTATGGAATCCTCATTGGGCAAAGGTGAATATCCTGTTGTTAAGTTAATCTTATGATTTTTGGGATTTGCTGCTCTTTCCTGTTTCTCTGATTCTTTGTTTATTTTTAAATTTATTAACACTCTTTTTCCTTTTCTTTTGTATTTCTCCTTTTGCTTCCTCCTTGGCCAGAATGCCATCTAGACGGGGAATTCTTCTTCCTTCACCAATGCCATGGATGTCCCTGCCCTATAAACAGTATTGTTCACTGTGTCATGATTCACTTATTGCATGCTTCTGATGATAATGGCCTCATCTCTAGGATTTGATTCTGCATGTTACATCCAATTGGTTTTACTGCTATGTTAGAGGCTTTTTCAGCTTTCCATGGGTAACTTTGAGAATTCTTCATGTTACTTCATCCCTAATTCAGCATTGGATGTGTGTCCAACTCTTCCAAGCATGGTACAGATGGAAAATTTTTGCTTTTCCTAATACACAATGATTTTTTTTTGCTTCTTTAGAAAAATGGCTTGTTGTTTTTCCTTTTTTTTTTTCCAATGTATTGTTTGACTCTTCTGCTTGGGCATATAGGGTTCACTATTTATTCTTTATTTTTTATTGATGGAAGAAATCGTTCTTACCACTGTATTTTGTACTAGAGCAACTTCATAAACCTGTAAACCTGTATTCAGGTGATAAGTGGTCCTATTTGGATAGGATTGTCCCCTTTGCCCCCCATTTTTACTTATGTTGAGTAAAACCTAACAAATGCCTCACATGAGAAATGAAGTTCCCATTTGGTAAACTCATTTTGAGACAAGCGCTTGGATGAAATCTGTAACTGTCTTAACCACATGCTAGGCAAGTTCGTGTCAAATCATTATGTAATTCTTGAAGTAAGAAGTTACTTATGAGGAGGACCATTAAAAAGAAACTGCAGTGGGACCAAGAATTTTATCTAATGGCTTGTAGAGGAGTATGCAAGTGTTAATATGTGTAAATAACATCATTCAATTCTTGAAAGATGATGGCATGGTGCCATCTGCAAGCCACTTATATGTCACCTTTCATCTCTTCAGGCACTGCTCTTGAGCAAGATGTGTCTGTCTCCCTCCTCAACTTGTAATTTCAATGAACAAGGCTGAATTTACCAAAAGAACGAACTGAAAGTTTAAGGTGTAATGATTCTGGTTAGTGTAGCATTTTTAATTTAAGTATGTAATGTTTCTAGATTCAGGATAGGTTCTGATTGAATCATTTGCAGCAATAATCTCTCGTAATTAACAATGGTACAGTTTGAACTAGTATCTCATCTCTTGATGGAGAACTTGTGAACTTTCTTTGAACTTTGAAGTGCAATCTATATCTTATCCTAATACTATTTTTGAGCTTTCTGGCACATTTCCTGTTGGTTGTTTGACACTAGCCAGAGTAATCCTAACTTCCAGTTAAAACCTCACAAGCTCTGGTGAGTACTAACAAATGCTAGTTCACGAGAGCAATCCAACAGAACAAACGGAATACCTAACCTTCCCTCTCTCTCCATGTGGTTAAGAACTTGAGATGGATGGCTAACTCCTCTCCCACATTTCCTATGCAAAATAATAATAATAACAGAAACAAGATACACCATATGCAAAAGAGAAATGCCAGCAAATGAAATGGACTAAAAAGAATTTTTTTTTTTTTACTAGTAGCATTACAGACACAACTCATAGTATCACTAATTAATCACAAACTTTTCGTAGTCAGTCGAGAACTAGAAGCACTGCATAATATACAGACAATGGCTTATCTCTATAACGAAAGATAGAACAAAATGGAACATTAGGTAGTGCTTGATTAGTTAATTTACACAGAATATGTTTGACAGGTGATGCTACGGTTAAAATGGAATAGCTGTGAAATGTGAATATCGCTTTCATATAAGCCCGCCAAATATAATATTGGGTGCAAGGTGGAAAAAACAAAAGAACAACTGCATAATTAATCAGTTCACGGGAATGCTATTGAGTATTGACTAATCAGAAGGATTCCCACACTTCCCGGTTCGCATAAAAGACAAGGCAGAGCATCCGTGAGAGGTTAGAGTATGGTGTTTCTTAGTTCTTCTATAGCTCTGTGTTAGTTACTCTTAAGAGGAAATTGGGAAGCCACATGTGAATGCACATGTGAGGCTGCCACTTGTCGTTCATTACTGCGCAGTCACATGAAGGAATTTCATCAGACCCTACTTTTAAGAATCAGCAATTGTTTAGTATGTTTCTTTTTGTTTTTGGACGATATTGACCTTGCCCTCAATTCTCTGTTATAAGGGATGGCTTCACCAATTACAGTTAAACTCACTAGCCTAAACTTGTTTTTCTCACCCTTTTGCTCATTTTCCATAACTTCATTCTCATTTTTAGCTCTCATTTCATAGAGCTTCAAATTAAGCAGAGATGACAGTAAATGTAGTAAGTTCCTATCTCCATTCTATTGAACATTCATCTGAGAAGGGTATTGAAGCTATGTAAATGTACCTACGGATCCTCTCCAAACTTTACAATGGTGAGAAATTCGTATACTTGGCCACTTTTTTTTTTATTGTTAAGAAGCAGCATAACACCACTCACAATAATTCTTACAGCAATGATAGTGAATTAATGATGTAGAAGGTAGGGGAAAAAGAAGGGTCAGATTGGGCATTTCAATAGGGAAGGAATATGATGGCGTAGAATCTGCAATTGTCATTTTGGAAAGAGAAAAGGTTGTACTCTTTCTATATAATACTATAGCCAAACATTGCGCCACCTTTCATGTATAAAATAGACAGAAGTCTTATCATCTAACTGCCTATAATTACGTATGCTTACTAGTTCTTGAAGATCATAGTTCAGATAACTTCTCTTTGTTTCTGTGTGAGAGTGCCACTGTCTGTGAGCAATGGCGAGAAAACTAAGCATCGTTGTGCTCTGCCTAGTTGCAATGCTGCTGCTTGTGGTGGAGAACCATGTAAGCCAACAGAGTTCTATTAGTTCTCTCTCTCTGACTCACACACACACACACACACACACTGACACACACATTTGCTGAAAGCTTCAAGCTCTGCTTTGGTGGCTTTACTCTGTTTTAAGCTCTGCATTGCTCTGATTTCAGTTGAATTTGTTTACCATGAGAGATCATTTGCTCGTTTCAAATTGCACTTAACGCGGGACTCGCTGCCATGTTTAAGTTTTGTTAATCTTAAGTTTAATTTGTTTTGACAAGCAATGATAATGAAACTATCATTTTTAAGGAATGGAGTCGAAGCAATGCACTAGCTACTAACAATAAATAGTACTTGTCTGGTTCCTTCTCTGGTTTTAATTTTGATCCACTAATTTTTTTACATTATCATTCAATTACACTTTACTTTGCATTTGACTTTTTATATGATTATTCTTTTACCTTGACATTCCCTTGCCGTACTTTTCCTTCAAATATAGGAATCTCAAGAATTACTGTCCTTTTTTTTTTTGGTAATCAAGAATAATTTTGTTATCCTTAATCTTTGCTGAATTTGAATAAATCATGGTACATGATTTGTTTCAGTACATAAACGTCATCGTTTTGTTGGCATTTTACACAATGATAATTATATTAATGTAACATATCATAAAAACGATGCTTTTCAGGCTGAAATTGTTGTGACCACCACTAAGGCTCCAGCTCCGCAGCCTGACAAAAACACCACCCAATTTCCCAAGGTAAGACTTTTCACATGTTCTGTTTTTGATTTGGGCAATTTTGATTATTCTTATTATGTTAATTTCATTTTTGTTTACTTGAGTTTCAGCATGGCATCACTGAAGGCAGTCTTCAGCCACAAGGTATAAATTAAGAACATGTTGTAAGATCTAAATAGCTTCAATCACAAATATCAAATCAATTCTCAAAATTTGTAGTTTCAAACATGCCCTAGAAAATTTTCCCTCTTTCTTTTTTTCATTTGGTTTCCTTTTTTGCAATATTTGGATGGAGGTTAGAGGGAAAATGGGAGAAGGGATAGGAGTTTTCTTATATCCTCCAAAAACTTCTTCTTAATAATCTTTCTAATATTTAATAATGTAAGTATTAAATGAAAAAACAAAGCATTTAATATTTTAAAAGTATAAAAAGTATTCAATACTTATTTCATATAGTAATTAGGAAGATGATTAGGAGAATGGGTTAAGAAGATTATCCTAAAACTTTTCCTTACTAATTTTGGTAAATATGTTAAAGTTTCTCCAATTTAAAAGATCGAAGAAGATTTAAAACATCTAAATAAGGAAAAGAAATTTATTAATTAACTTTTCATTTTCCTTTCTTCTCTTTCCATTCATTTTCATTAATTCCCTTTCTTTTCCATTCCCCCAAACTCCAGACATAGACTTAAGGTTTCCTTTCAAAATTTTGATGATGAGATTAAAATTGGTGCATGCAATGAAATTGCAGAGTGTGGTCCACGTTGCACAGAGAGATGCTCAAAGACACAGTATAAGAAACCGTGCCTGTTCTTCTGCCAAAAGTGCTGTGCCAAATGCTTGTGTGTGCCTCCTGGAACTTACGGCAACAAGCAGGTTTGCCCTTGCTATAACAACTGGAAGACCAAAAGGGGAGGGCCCAAATGCCCCTGAAACTCCAAACTTTCACCATCACGTCTCAAACTCAAACTAAATGCAATGCTTTGCTACCACCTAATGTACAAGCACTGTATAATTAGAAGATTCAAATTGCCTTCAATTTTATTATCTTTGCCTTTGTGTTTTTTCTAATTCTTCCCTCAAGGAATAAGAGAAAATTTTTTCCACATTCAACTTGTACTCAAATTCCTTCATAGAAATAGGTAAACAAGGCACAAGGTAGGGCATACAACGCAAATAGACACTGTGTCTTTTTGTTATGAAAAATTCAATATATGCATAGTTGATATGCTGGTGCCATATATCAGCTATGTCTCAGACACACAGCGCAGAATCAAATCCAACCAATGTAGTGTAAACTCTTTTCACACCACGAAGAAGAAAACAACGAAAAAACAAAAAAACAGTGGGCTAATGTGAAGGGGTTTAACCAATTCGTAAAAGATTATAGGGAAAAAAGAGTGTTAACAGACAAATATTCTATATTTTTATTTTTCAAGCAGATATATTTCCTTGTACAATTCAGTAAGGTGAAAAAAAGTACACAAACTAAAGAATAAGTATGATTTTCAAAAATAAAAGACCAGATTGTTATAAGTGCTTATTCGTGCAATTTGTTACAAATTAAGGATATAACTTCCCAACTATTTATCTTCTTAGAATGTCATAAACTCATAATAGTAATCCTAAATAATGAGCAACTCTTGACGAGGGAACAGAGTTATATAGTTGTTGGTGAAACAATTATATTACAAGGAGAGAAAGATTACATATTTCAGAATTTATATGCATGTGTTTGAATTTACGTTCATTTGGTTGACATTTTACTTGTAATAACTGTATGACTTGGGTTTGAATTCAAGATTCTTCCTTGGTAGGCAATCTGTAATCTTATTATAAATCCTTACTAAGGTTTGTGGTATGTCTAAACTTTGAAATGAAGGGAGCCTCTCCTCACCTTAAACTTTTATGTTAAAAAAAAAGATTTAAAATCAAAGATGAAAAAAGATTGTGGAAATGCCAGTGAAACTTGACAATTTTATATTATTGGGTCTTTGCATGTGAACATACAATATGTAGAAGCTTAGGTAGGTATGTACTTACATGACCATTCAAATTAACATTTGGTATATACAAAGTTTTGTAAGTCAGATGCATTTCTTTTATAAACATGTTAAATGATAATTTAAGTGTATGTTAGAATATATTTATAATATCTTTAAAAGATATTTAAAATATATTGTAGAATTAATTAGTGCTCTAATTGATGAAGTAATTTAGGAGTCATATCATAATTTTATTAATATTTCTTGATTTATTTTCTTATTTAATTAGGGTTACTAAAATATAAATAGAGGTTAATGTTTTGTCTTTGTAATACATTATATCAAATACATCGATCACATATCTTTCATATTAACATAATACTATTGTTTAATTTTCATTCTACTTTCTTCTTTCTCTCTACCTAAATCCTATAATTTCAACATGATATCAGAGCGGTACCATCCACCTTGAGGGTGTCCATATTTTTCACTATGTCGAATTCTATAGAACTTCTTTGTAAATTTTCTTTTATTATTTTCTTAACTCATTCTCTCATCTATTTTTTTTTCTTTTTTACTGTTTGACTCTAATGCTAATATAGCATTGAGGGAGAATGATAATGATAGTAGTGACTTTTCAATATTAGTGTTCTTGATGTTATCTTCTTCCCATTAACGATCATTCCAATGGTGATTGCTTTCCCACTAATAAATCATAGCAGTGGTGACATCTCTTCAATATTACTGTTTGTCATGTTATTCTTTTCCTATCTACAATCATTCTGATGGTGATTTCTTTCCTACTTATGAGTCACATCAGTGGTGACTTTTCAATACTAATGTTTGTGATGTTGTTCTTTTTCAATCGACGATTATTCTGATAGTGACTTCTTTCCTACTAATGAGTCATACCAATGGTGACATCTTTTCAATACTAATGTTTGTCATGTTATTCTTTTCCCATCGATAATCATTCCGATGATGACTTCTTTTCTACTGATGAGTCATATCAGTGGTGACATCTCTTTAGTACTAATATTTGTCATGTTATTCTCTTTTCATCAATAATTATTTCTATGGTGACTCATTTCCTACTTATGACTCATAGCAGTGGTGATATCTCTTCAATACTTGTGTTTGTGATGTTATTCTCTTTTCATCGACGATCATTTCGATAGTGACTTCTTTCTCACTAATGAATCATACTAGTAGTATTTCTACTTAAGTTGTCTGGATCCGCCATTTAATCAAGCAAGTCCTTAGAATCTCTCAAGTCGTTTGGATTTACTGTCTAGTCAAGGAGAACCCTAAAATTCTCAAGCCTTTTGGGTCTGCCATCTGGTCAAGCAAAACTCTAGAATCCTTTCTTTTCCTTACTGAGTTATCTTTCCAATAATGTTCTTCTCTCCAACATCCTCAGCATCCTGAGTTGTGTTTCAGCCATGGAATTTACTTTATATTTATGTTATTTAATTAAAGTATTTATTTGTAACAAGCTTAAAGCTTAGTAAGCTTTAATTTGAGGAGGAGTGTTAGAATATATTTAAAAGATCTTTAGAATATATTGTGGAATCAATTAGTGCTCTAATTGATGAAGAAAATTTAGGAGTCATATCATAATTTTATTATATTTCCTGATTTATTTTCTTATTTGATTAGAGTTACTAGAATATAAATAAAGGTTAATGCTTTATCTTTTGTAATACATTATATCAAATACACCGATCACATATCTTTCATATTAACTTAATACTATTGTTTAATCTTCATTTTATTTTCTTTTTTCTCTCTACCTAAACCTTATAATTTCAACAATGTATGCAAGCACAGCTAAAAACTTCTCCAATATGTGGATAGAACTAAAAAGTGCTACTAACGTGGTTGGTTCAGCCAGTAATTAGGATCTAAGTACTTTGTTTGTAAGGATTAAGTTCAATTTCTACTGCTACAAATATTCTATTGGTAGGTAATTTATAATAATGAGATAATATTCTAACCGAATAATGAGATAATCTCTCCTCTCCTTTAACTCTTTTGTAACAAAACAAAATGCTTTGGTATGGTGCTATTTTTACAGCAGTATCATACGTTGCACATTTACGTTTGGGATGCTACATAGAAATCTTATCTTTGTTATTGTGGAAACAGAGGGTTTGCCCATTTTGCATATGCAGACTATAATGAAAGATGGTGATGACATATTTCTATCTCACCTGATTAACCATTGGTGAGAGTGGAGACGATTTCTCATGTGCTGCCAAACTATATGGCTAACTATTCCTTTGTTTGTATGGAATATTCTATTTTAGGTTTCCTGCTTGTGGGGGCAAACCAGGACCAAAACTGCTCCAGTCAGCTCTATCTAAGTTGTTACTGAATTCTCTTTGCACCCGAAAAAAGAAAAGTTATTATGAAAATGCAGGACATGTAATTCACAAATTCAAGAGTCCAATATTTTTAGGTATACATATATTTCATATTATATTAACTAGCGTCTTTCACAGGCACTATTATGTTTTTCAATATGTATTTTTTAAAATTTTTACTTATGTAATTATTTTATAAATTAATTAATTAAAATTTTATTAATTAAAATTAGTTAAATAAAAATAATTTTATAAAAAATAAAATATATTTAAAGTCAATTATAATAGTATAGGTAAAAAAATAACTCTTTATATTTAAAAATAATTATAATTATAAAATGTAGTTATAAAAAAATATTTGTGTAATTTATAATTTTATCTTTTTTTATTTATATTCAATTAATTTTTAATAATTTTTTGAAAAGTTAAAAATTAAAATAAATAGAGGAATTCCCTTTATACTAATATAGATATAGATTAATATTATATCAACAAAGATAACAATTGTCTTATCACACTGGATCAATCTAGTCATTGATATTAAAAAAAAATATTAAAATTATTTAAAACAGTTTTTTAAAAATATTTTAAAATTTCCTCTATACCATTTTAAGTAATATCGAGATATATAATCCCTGGGGGTTCTACATTCTAGAATCAAGGATGGTGGAGCAGGGTACATCACCAATTAAAAAACAATTTTATAACTTTATAACCCTATAAACTTCTCTTCTTCAAAGTTGTAATCTTTTATGCTTGATGGGACCTGGTCATATGGGGTTCCTTAAACTTTCCAAAGAGAATGTCTGCGTAGTCAATGGAGATTAATAAATTCTCAGTTGATGAAAAGCAAAATTAATTTTATCATAGATTTAAAATAAAAATATTATATAATTAAAAAAAATTTATTATAATTTTTGACAGAATAATTTGACATATTTTTAAATTTTTAAATTGATAAGTAGTTCTCACCACTTACTTTCAACCAACAATTCAGTTTTATTTTACTTGAATTCTATTAAAAATTCTACCTATTTTTTTTTTATTGTGCAGCATTACTCATTTAAAATATATGAATAATGTGCAATTTTGACAACCTGAACCAGTGCAAAGCAAAAATTTCCATTTTTATGCAATGATAAGTAGGCACCATGGAAATTGGCCAAAGGTTGGTTGGTCTTTGACCCTATATTTCATGGGGTTTGTTGGTGGCTCGCAGTATTTCATGGTGTTTGTTGGTGGCACGCTACTGCGAGCCACCCATGAACCATCATTGGAAAAAGCATGCAAGATCTTCAATGGAACTCATGGTGCTCATTCATTCTTCATCTAGAAACCTCAGTCAATTAATCCCCCGCCAACTGAAAGAAACAGAAGCATTAATCTAGACAGTGCAAAGTCAAAGCCTCCTGCGCGAGAAAAAAGAGAAATTATTTTTGTTTGATTCTGACTTGCTATTCAATATTACTAATTATCATCATTTATTAGAATATATACATATTTTATATTATTCTAAAAATTATTTATAGTAATTTATATTTTTTATTAAAAATTTTATTTAAATGATATTAATATTTATTATCTATACTATTATATAAAAGAAATTTTTCCTCCTTAGTATCAAATATTCAGTTTTTCAAACAATCATTAATAACTAATTGATTCTAAATAAAGAAAAAAGATAAAATTATATATATACACTTTTTTTTATAACTAAATTAATGGATTTTCCTATTTAGTCTCAAATTTTCTGTTGCTTAAAAAAAAATTAAGAACTAATTAAAAACAAATAGAAAAAAGATAAAATTGTAAACATAAATATTTTTTTATAACTACATTATTCAATTACAACTACTTTCAAATATAGAGAGTTATCTTCTTTTAACATATAAAATTATAATTTACTTATTTATAAAAAAATATAATTCGTTTCAAATATATTTTACTTTTTTACAAAAAATTACTTTTATTTAAATAATTAATTAATAACTATAATAAATTTTATAAAATCATTATATAAGCAAAAATAAAAAAAAAATGTAACAGTGCCTCTCAAAATACTAGTATCTACAAAAAATTTGAAGAAGTAGGATATGAAATTGGATTTGCTTCCTTTAAAGTAAAGGTTTACTTTAGATGATAAAGTAATGAGCCATTAATGAGAAAATCAAAGCAGTAGATTTTAACAACTTTATAATTGATTATAAATGTATATGTATTTTATCTGATTTCAACTATTAATTTTCTATAAATCATCATTTTATTTTCTAAAGTGAGACTGTGAGACCCTTACTTTAGAGGAACCTAATCCATGAGAGGTTATAGTTTCATTTGGATCTAGTATTTAATGTAATCATTTTAATATCATGAGAAAAAAAAATTAAGGATTCATATCATGAGAAAATTTTTTAAAAAGTGACATAGTATTAGTAATTTCATATTTTCATATGAGAATAAATTGTTAGGCTAAATATTCAGATAAATTATAAAATTTATATATACTTTTTTCTTGTTTTTTTTTAAAATAGCATATTGAAATGTTATTTGTACATCAATATTTGAGTATAATTATTTTTATATCATTGCAATATTTGTGTAGAGGCCTTGTTTGGTATATTGTACAGGATAAGGCTCCATAGTATAAGACTTGATAGTATAATATAGTATAAGATAATGTAAGATTTAATAATATAAGGCTTAATTGTAAGAAGAGAACATGGGAATGAGGATTATGATTGATTTGGAATTAGAGTATTTTTATCTAATCTGATAAAAAATAATCCTATTAGATCTTGGCCACCTGAGACTTGATTAGTTTATTTTATGATCATTAGATAAAAATTGATCAACGTATAACTTTGTCCTATCATATATTACACTAAATATATGATAAAAATAAATTATATAGTATAAACTTATATTATCAAGCCTTATAATATGTATCAAATAGAATCTTTGTTATTGGTGTTGCTATGATTGTCATTAGTATAAAAAGTTATATAATAAATATTAAAGTACAAATATGATATTAGTAAAGCACATTCTTTATTTATATTAAAGAATAAACATATCCTTTGGATATTACATTGCAATCTAATTTCTTATTATTGAAAAGAATCTCACTAACTAAACTTTTACAAATTGGTTACTAGTAAAGAAAAATATAAGAAAAGAAAAACACAAATGTTACATTAGGTGCAAAGAATGGAATTTCATAAAATAAAAATAAAAAAAAGAATGAGAATTGGTGAATTAGAATGAGAATCTTATTTCGATTTCACGATTTGATAGGATGGAATATAATATAGAATGAAAAACAATTTCATAGTTTAGTGTACAGGATATAATATAAAATGAAATTTAAATTAATGTAAATGACATAATTACACTTAATAAGGAAAATGAAAAATATCAATAATCCTATTTTAATAATATTATTTATTCATATTTTTCTCATATTACATTTGTTAGTTATTATGCTCTTACACTCTTCATATACAAATTCAACATATATGCATTTCTACGTATGTTTATGCAATAATATAAAGATTTTTTTTCTCTTAAAATGCTTACTTGATAAGAAATGTAAAATTCTATTTCACAAAAATATAGAGCCACAATCTTACGGAATGTTAATTCCACAAATTTATGGAATAAAGATTTGGAATAAGAATGCAAGTACACATTTTTTTTTCATTAACAAAATACAAAAAATGGTCTGATTCTAAGATAAATTTTGGAGTGGCATTCCATTCCTAGGATATTCAGTTTCAGAAGCAGTTGCACGCCGTGGACATTGTAATCTTGTCCAATGAGGTGGGGTTTTGTTGAAAACTGTTTTTCTCTTTTTTCTTCTTATTCTCTTTTTCAATTTTTGCATTTTCCATCGTTGCTATTCAAGTATTAAGAAAGTTGAATATTATTTTCTGGACATCCTCTAAACTCCGAAGGCTGAAGCAACCCAACCTTCACTTTCTTCTAAGTTAATTTTGCACAATTTCGTTAACTTATACGTAGACACAGTCCTAAATTTTCAGTTTAATTTCCTATAACTTTTTTTCTTTTGGTAAACCGTAAAGGATTAGTGAGGGTAATTCAAAGTTTGAAGCAAACATAGAATTGAACAATGTCATAAGCTTCAGTTTTATGGATTTTGAATTTCATTACCTCTCACGTCATGCAAACTCTAATTCATTATGATGCCTAAACTATGCAATGCATTGACCAAAGGATCATTCAAGAAAATCATAAATTCATATGCATTTTTGTTAGCAGGAAAGATTGCAAGACAGAGAAAACAGAGCAAACTTTAAAGGAGGCAGAGAAACAAAGAATATCATAAGGTTCAATTTTATTGATTTCCATCTTCTATGACCTTTCACTTTATGAAAGTAAAGTAAACTCCTCAAATACTCAAATATACATCAAAACCAATATCAAAAAAGCATGAATGAAGATATTCCAAAGCTGGAAAAAAGACGAGTGTAAGCAGAGGGATTGTTCCCTTGAATAGTTTACAGTCTCTGAAACAGTGAAACATGGAAAGGTCATTCCTTTGGGCACCAGCACGATTCAAAAAGTGTCAGAGGCCTCCTCTTCCGCCAACCAAACCACCAAAGAAAGTGGGTTTGTCGATAATTTGCATAGTTTCTTGTCAATCCCACCCAGAGATTGCCTCTTTGGGGTATAAACCAGATCATGACAAGAAGGAGGAACTTTGACCTGCTGCTGCTGCTTCTGGGGTTGAAGATCTTCATTGTTGATGATTTCCTCTTTCGGGGTTTGCAGGGGAACCACCGTGGGCTTGCCAGAAGCAGTGTCCACAGAAGGCTGTGGGCGAGGGTAGAAGAAATCTGTGGGGAAGAAGTAGTACTGTTGAAGGCCAGCCATCAAAGCGTTTGATGATCTTTGCTCGGAAGAAAGAGCGAGAGCTATGAGTAAACAAGGACTCTGAGAAAGACTTTCTTTTAGCAACTGCACATGTGGATGTTGTATTTTAGAGAGAGAGAGAGGGGGGGGGGGGGGGTTGAACTATTTTGGATGGCTTTAGGATTCAAGGAAGAGTCGTAGGATAAGGAGTAGCTGCGATTTGGATCATAACCGATCACTTTATTAGTTATATTTAAATTTTGTGTGTTTTTATTTTTTTAATAAGATATTATCACAATGTTGATCCATACTTTTTGTGAAGCTTTCGTAAGAATTTAATTTTTTTTTAAAATAAGAGATTTAATAAAATAAAAATTATTAATAGTTAATAAAAAAATTAAAAGATTAATTTTAATAATATTATAATTATATATATATATATATATATATATATTTATAATTTTAATTATTAATTTTTTTATTAATAATTAATATTTCTAACTTTAAATCCTTATCGCAATTGTGTGCCATTGGTCGATGTTTACAGTGTACTGTTGTCAGCTTTCTAGCATGTGTATTCGGTTGCATACACTGGTTTGGAGTCGGGCTGCTCCAATGGAATAAATCAATTAATACATATAATAAAATTAATTTAATTACAATAAATATCATTGAAGATCTTTTTAATTAATTTAAAATTTATCTCATAATTTTGGTATTATTATCCTTATATAAAATTTATTTAATCAATCTTGATACCATCTATCTTTTAAACTTATTTTGTAAAGTTAATAATTTTTTCATATATGAGTTGAGTCATATTTATTCTTTTAAACTTATTTTAGAAGATATAAATTGAGATTTACATAATTACATTTACTTTCATTATTCTAATTAAATAAATATAAAGATATGCTTTTAAATATGTAACCATTAAAAGTTCAAATTATTGTTTAATCACTCTTTCGTAATTTTATATATATTTTTAATTTTTAATTTTTCCTTTTGAATAGTCTTTTTAAGTCATCAAATAACTATAATAGTGTTATTATATATGTTCTTAAAAAGTTAAAAAAATTTAATTTTTATAATAAAATAAATAAGATTTTTGTTAAAGTTATTTTAGCATGAATATTTGTTATGACTCAATATCATGAAAAGAATAAGCTTGTATCTTTATTCTATCTGGTTGCTCATCTTAAATATTTTTTTTCTAAGTCGAGCGATGTATGTAACGATTTATTGTGGCCATCCACCATAGACTACTATTTTCCACGTCGACCAATTAAAACACAAATTATTTTGATTCGAACTTATCTTGTAAGACTAACTTATTAAGAAAGAGGATTTATATTTTTCCTCTATCTGGTTGCTCATTTTAAATACCTTCTTTTCAAGTTGATCGATGTCCGTGACAACTTACTTTGGCCATCCACCTTAGGTTACTCTTTTCACATCGACCAATCAAAACACATTATTTTAACTCAAACTTATCTTATAAGGCTAACTTATTAAGAAAAAGTATTTTATACTTTTACTCTAACTGGTTGCTCATCTTAAATACCTCATTTCTAAGTTTATCAATGTCTTTGACGACTTAATGTGGCTATCCATCTGAGGCTGCTCTTTTTCATATCAACCAATCAAAACACAAATTATTTTGATTTGAACTTATCTTATATGACTAGCTTATTAAAAAAGAGCATTTGTATCTTTACTCTATTTGACTGTTCATCTTAAATACCTTATTTCCATGTCTATCGATGTCTGTGATGACTTACTCTGGCCATCCACCTAAGGTTGCTCTCTTCCACATTAACCAAACAAAACATAAATTATTTTGACTCAAACTTATCTTATAAGATTAGTTTATTAAAAAATAGCATCATGACTTAAGTACCATATTAATCCTCTATCTTGATTTAATGAAGACATAAAATATTGATTAATTAAATATTAATTAATATAAAAAATACTGGCACCAAACTGAAATACAATATTAGATTTGGCACTAAATAATAAATTCTTTAATATAAAATAAAAGAAAATATTTATTATAAAAGTTAATAATTAATAAATATTTAACAACTAGTTAATGATACTCGTAGTTAAAGAAAAATCTGAACAGAATCATAAACATTTGAAGCACTGAGGATGATTCTGTAGGGTTGAGATATGATTATTGTGTTCCGTTGACAACAACCAAATTAAACTTTTCATGATGTGAATTTTCGTGGCTGATTATTGATAATGACAAAATGAACACGATCAGGACGATTGCAAGTGCAAGTCCGTCTCTATTTTTCTCTGCTCATTGCTACAAATTGATATTAACATAAGTGTGTGTTTGAATTAACTTATTTTGTCGTTAAAACAGTTTTATAATTAAAATCTTATTAAGAGAGCTTTTTTTAAAAAATAACTTTTATCCAAAATTAATCTTTCCCAAACACCCACTAAAATGTAAATTGTATATTAATCATTTCTTTTAAAATGCACCAATTGAATAAGTGAAAAGTTGTCAAGGAAGAAACATGCATTCATGACACATGACAATCACATTGCTAATAAAGAAATAAAAGACAAAGGTTATAGATGTAAGAAGTGATTTTTCTGATATAGCTTTTTTTGATACATAAAAATTGTGCAAGCAATTGCTTACGCCAAACACACTTGGATATTTTTGTGATATAGCTCAATTGTTTTGTGTCAAACTCAAGGAATTAGTTTTTTTTCTCTTACTTAAGTATTATCGTACACTTTAAGTGTAAGAATAATCTTATTTGAAACATTGAGACTATTTTTTTCAATAGTAAGCAAAAAACACTTAAGGAATTAGTTTAGTAATTGAAAATATGTGTTCTTTGTTTTGATTATTCTAGTTTGAACCTTAAACTAGCATTTAGTATAATTCATTTTTTTAAAATGCACAAATATGAAATTATTTTTTGATGCACTTTGAAATCATCTATGAAGGACTATAAAGGATGTAACCATATATACATCTAAAGTGTATCATAGAAGTCATCAAACTTTAAAAAATATGAATTTTTGAAGTAATAAAATTAAAAATACTTAATCACCAGGTGAATTAAAAAATATAGTTGTTAATATGAATGATTAGTTTTTTACGAAGCATCAAATTAGTGTATTCTATTTTGCAAAGTAATCAAGTGATACAAATAAAAACAAAAAAAAAAAAGTGTTTCTTATCCTCTCCCTAAGAGGGTGACTAATTTACTACCACGTACAACCCTTGATAATTTTAATTAGTGAATTCGAATGATTATTTGTAACCCCTCAAAAAAATATAGATAATGCACACACATTTTTTTTAATATGTTGTAGATTTTTCTAAATTATTATAGGATTAGGACTTTATTTATTTAAAAAAGTGATTATCTTATAAGAAAATAACATACTTTTTTTAAAAAAATAAATTTTAACTTGTGCATTTAGTTTATAGTAATTGACATTAATTATGTTCTTTTGCTAGTGAAAATAAACTTAAATTATGCCTATATGACTTGAACCACAATAGTTATATGTTATCCTTACATGAAAATTCAAATAACTGAAATCATCCTTTGAGTTATCTTGGAGAATATTGTTAAATTAAGAATAAAATTAATTTTTAGTCTTGAAAGATATATTATCTATTAATTTTATTTTTTAGAAATTAATTTTATCAATTTAATTCCTCAAATTTTAAATTTGTAATAATTTTATCCTTTAATTGATAAAATTAAAAGAAACAAAAAGATAAAATTTGTGAATGATTTAATACCTTAAGAATTAAATTAATAAAATTAATTAATTAGTAAGAAATAAAATTGATAAATTATGTATATTTTAAAGATCCTTTTAAAGATATATTATCTATTAATTTTATATTTTAGAGATTAATTTTATCGATTTAATTCTTCAAATTTTAAATTTACAACAATTTTATCTTTTTAAGAAATTAAATTGATAAAATTAAAAAGAACAAAAGAATAAAATTTGTGAATAATTTAATACTTTAAGAATTAAATCAATAAAATTAACTAATTTATAAGAGATGAAATTAATAAATTATGTATATTTTAAATATTAAAAATAGATTTTACTCGTTCAATGAATATAGGAGCTGAGTTTTCAACAAGATACTAATGCCAGATAACATTGATATTATTAGAGATCCAACGAAGAGTACTTTTCTGTGTTGAAAGAACCCCTCATACTAGTTTGCCATAATTGTCAAGACGGGGGTAGTACCTTTAACTTCTTTTCATTCCTTCTTTCTTCTGTAAAATTTTCACTTTTTTTTCTAATAACTTTTTGTCATACCTCACTAATCACTGATCATAATCTTCTATTTTGTCTGTTAGAGAGACGAGTTGGTGTTATTGATTTACAGTTCCATGAATCTGGAAAGAGTAAAGCATCAATTAGCAAAGCCAAATAATTTGTATTTGACTGGAGAAGATGAGAGAAATACAGTGAGAGGAAAGAAGAGATGAACATATATGTGCATAATGTCTAGATTTATTGACAATTTTCATTCCTCTCCATGTTTTTCTCAGCATCTTGTTTCGAAGATTAACAATAGCAAAGAGGATGATTATCATTACAAAATCATTCGATATATACAATATTTACCAAGGGAATTTCTTTAAGTCTGTCCAAAATGTTTGAAATTTCCTTGGTTGAGCCATGGTTCAATAATGATACGAATTGTATAATAGAATAGTTAGTTACTTGTCAGTTGGTTAATTGATTAGGATGCTACACTAAGTTTTGATAGATGAGTAAAGCTGTCAAAGAAAAAAAAGTTACTACGTCAGCTTCATTCTCGCTTCATTCTCGAAAGAATATATTGTATGTAATATTACGTTTTACATTGAGTAAGATAGATGACTTAATATGGTACTTAAGTCATAAACACTCTCATCTATAAGGTTAGTGTTTTGGAATACACTTTTCATGAACTTGTGTCATAACAAATAAGGTGGTATTAATGTTTTTTTTTGGGTAGTATTCAAATTTTTTTAACCAAGAAAAGTAATATCAAGATATATATGATCCGCGGTATTCTGGATTCTAGAATGAAGGATGGAGGAGCAGGTTACTGCACCTCTTTTCTTCCCTTCTCGAACTCTAGAACACTTCCTGTGTTTCCACTAGATCAACTATTAAAAAACAATTTTATAACTTTTTTACCCCATAAACTTCTCTCCAGTCTTCTCCGAAGAAGTATAGTTTAATTTTATAGCTTGATTGGGACCAGGTCATATGGGGTTCCTTAAACTTTCCAAAGAGGATGTCTGCGTTGTCAATGGAGATTAATAAATTCTCAGGCGACGAAAACCAAAATTAATTTTATAAGAGACTTAAAATCTATAAATAATGTACAATTTTAACAACTTGAACCCGTGCATGCGTCATCTGAAAGCAAAAATTTTCCATTTTTAATGCAATGATAAGTAGGCACCATGGAAATTGGCCAAAGGTTGGTTGGTCTTGGACCCTATATTTCTCTTCCATGGGTCGGTGTTTGTTGGTGGCACGCTACTGCAAACCACCCATGACCCATCATTGAAAAAAGCATGCAAGATCTTTTAATGGAACTCGTGGTGCTCGTTCATCCTCATTGAAGTCTAGAAGCCTCAGTCAATTAATCCCCTGGTCAACTGAAAGGAGCCCAAGCATTAATCTAGAAATTGGAAAGTCAAAACCTCATACGCAAGAAAAAAGAGAAATTATTTATGGTTGATTCTGACTTGCTATTACTAGTTTTCATTTTCGTGTAGGAGTTTTTACGTATTTTAAATTATTTAATAATAATTTTAGTTTTTATGAAAAAATTTATTTGTATTATATTAATATTTATTATCTGTATAAAGGAAAATTTTGTTCTTTCGTTTCAAATTTTTAGTTTATCAAAAAATTATTAATAACTAATTGAATTTAAACAGAAAATAAAGAAAAAGTTGTAAATATAAACATTTTTCAATAACTATATCAGTGGATTCTCTTCTTTAGTCTCAAATTTTCTATTTCCCAAAAAATCATTAATAACTAATTAAATACAAATAAAAAATAAAATTGTAAACATAAATATTTTTTTATAACTACATTACTCAATTACAACTATTTTAAATACAGAGAGTTATTTTTTTTACATACAAAATTATAGTTGGCTTATTTACAAAAAAAATTATAATTCAGTTCAAATATATTTTACTGTTACACAAAATTATTTTATTTAAGTAATTAATTAATAATTATAATAAAATTACTAGCAAAATGAGAGGCATTTTAGTGCCTCTCAATTTGTATTTCTTTTTCAATTTGTGTTATTATTTTCTGGTAACTAATATAATTAATTTTTAAATTAATTAATTATTAATTTATTATATATGTAAATTAATTATTTAAATGAAAATGAAAATAACTTCTTATAACTTTGAGATGTGTTTAAATTTTAAAAACAACTTTCTTTATAATTTTGGTTGACATTTTTATCCTTATTTTAATTTATAAAAAATTGAATAATGAATAATAATGGCATTTTAGGAAGATATAAAATTGAAGACCAAATGGGAGAATTTTCATTGTATATAGTATAGATAGATATAGATAATAAATTTTATAAATAATTATTTAAGAAAAAGTAAAAAAAAAAACGAATTGAGAAGATGCTAGTATCTAGAAAAAATTTGAAGAAGTAGAATATGAGAATTATAGTTTTATTTAGATTATATTAGTATTCAATGCAAATATCTTAAAATCATGAGAAAAATTTTTTAAAAAAATGAGATATAATATTAGTAATTTCATCTTAAAATAAATTGCTAGGCTAAATATTCAGATAAATTATAAAATTTATATATGTTTTTTTCTTGCTTTATTGAAAATGGCATATTGAAATGTTATTTGTACATCCATATTTGAGTATAATTATTTTTATATAATTGTAATATTTGTAATTAAGCCATGTTTGATATATCGTATGGGATAAGACCCAATAATATAAAACTTGATAGTATAGTGTAAGATAACATAAGATGTTTGGTCCCTTAATTC
The DNA here is from genome assembly GCA_019955255.1 of Castanospermum australe. NCBI lineage: Eukaryota > Viridiplantae > Streptophyta > Magnoliopsida > Fabales > Fabaceae > Castanospermum > Castanospermum australe. The sequence goes on from NSJW01000162.1 coordinate 739,405, forward strand.
ACCAAAAAAAAATGGATAGCATAAGATAAATGTAGTTGTTATTGATGCTGCTTTGTTTGTCACTAGTATAAAAAGTTATATAATAAATTTTGAAGTACAAATATCATATTAGTAAAGTATATTCTTTATTTATATAACAAAACATATTCTTTGGATATTAGATTGGAATCCAATTTCTTATTATTGAATAGAATCTCACTAACTAAACTTTTACAAATTGGTTACTAGTAAAGAAAAATAACAGAAAAGAAAAATATAAAAAAGTTTGATACAAAGAATAAAATTTCATGGACTAAAAATAAGAATAAGAATGAGAATTGATGAATTGAAATGAAAATCTTATCTCAATTCCATAATTTAATATGATAAAATATAATATAAAATGGAAAGTAATTTTATAATTTAGTGTATTAGATACAATATAAAATTAAATCCAAATTAATGTAAATGACAAATCCTTAACGCTCTGATTCTAGAATAAATTTTGGAATGGCATTCTCTTCTTTCACACCAAACCTAATTAAAGATCATAAACCAAACAATAACATAAGCACATTCCCAGGATATTCAGTTTCATAAGCAGTTGCACGCCGGGGGTCTCGGAATGTTGTCCAATGTTGAAAACTGGTTTGTTCTTCCTTCTTGTCTTTTTCGATTTTTTCATTTTCCATCGGTGACTATTCAAGTGTTCACAAAGTTGAATATTATTTTCTGAACATCTAAATTCTGAGGGCTGAAGCAACCGAACCTTCACTTTCTTCTAAGTTAATTTTGCACAATTTCGTCAACTTATACGTTAACACAGTCCTAAATTTCCAGTTTAACTTCCCATAACTTTTTTTTCTTTGGGTAAACCATAGAGGATTAGTGAAGGTAATTCACAGTTTGAAGCAAACATAGAATTGAACAACGTCATAAGCTTCAGCTTTATGGATTTTGAATTTCATTACCTTTCACGTCATGCAATCTCTAATTCATTATGACGCCTAAACTATGCAATCCATGGACCAAAAGGATCATTCAAGAAAATCATAAATTCGTATGCCTTTTTATTAGCAGGAAAAATTGCAAAACAGAGAAAACAAAGCAAACTTCAAAGGAGGCAGAGAAACAAAAAGAATACCATAAGCTTCAATTTTATTGATTTTAATCTTCTATGACCTTTCACTTCATGTAAACTCCTCAAATACTCGAATATGCATCAAAAACAATATCAAAAAAGCATAAAAGAAGATGTGTTAAAGCTGGAAAACAGACAAAACTCAAGAGTATAAGCAGAGGGATCGTTCCCTTTAATAATTTACAGTCGCTGAAGCAGTGAAACATGAAAAGGTCAATCCTTTGGGCACCATCACAATTCAAAAAGTGTCAGAGGCCTCCTCTTCGGCCAACCAAACCACCCAAGAAAGTGTGTTTGTCGATAATTTGCGTAGTTTCTTGTCAATTAGACTCAGAGATTGCCTCTTTGGGGTATAAACAAGAGCATGACTAGGAGGAGGAACTTTGACCATGCTTCTGGGCTGTGGCTGTTGCTGCTGCTGCTTCTGGGGTTGAAGATCTTCATTGTTGACGATTTCCTCTTTCGGGGTTTGCAGGGGAACCACCGTGGGCTTGCCAGAAGCAGTGTCCGCAGAAAGCCGTGGGCGGGGGTAGAAGAAATCTGTGGGGAAGAAGTAGTATTGTTGAAGGCCAGCCATCAAACTTTGATGATCTTTGCTCACAAGTCAGAAAGAGAGAAAGATGAAGAAAGAGAGAGCGCTCTGACAAAACAGGGACTCTCAGAGTATTTGGCTTTCTTTCAGGAACTGCATATGTGGATGTTGTATATATAGGGAGAGAGGGGTTTTGAACCTTTTTGGCAAGGAAGAGTCCTAGGATGATTGAATACATATAATAAAACTAATTTAATTACAATAAATATCATTGACTATCTTTTAACTAACTCAAAATTTATCTCATAATTTTAGTATGTTATCATTACATATATAAATTGAGTCATATCTATCCTTTTGCATTCGTTTAAGAAAGATATAGATTGAGATTTACATAATTACATTTGCATAATTACATTTTCTTCCATTACTCTAATTAGATAAACATAAAACATATACTTTTAAATATGTAATGATTAAAAGTCTAAAATTATTGTTTAATCAATCTTACGTAATTTATATATAAATTTTATTTTGAATTTTTCCTTTGAGTACTCTTTTTAGGTTATCAAATAATAATAATAGTGTTATTATGTTCTTAAAAAGTTAAAAAAAATTAATTTTTATAGTACAATAATTAAGATTTTTGTTATAGTTATTTTAGCATAAATATTTGTTACGATCCAAAATACATAAGAAGAACTAGTTTATATCTTTACTCTATCTTGTTGCTCATCTTAAATACTTTCTTTTTAAGTTTATTAATGTTAGTAACTGCTCATTCTGATTATTTACTTTTAGTTGTACTTTTCCACATCGATCAATCAAAAGACAAATTATTTTCACTTGAGCTTACTTTACAAAACTAACTTATTAAAAGAGAATATCATGACCTACATATCACATTGAACCTCTATCTTGACTCAATAAAGATATAAAATATTAATTAATATAAAAAGGACTAACACCAAACTGAAATACAATATTAGATTTGACACTAAATAATAAATTCTTTAATATAGAATAAAAGAAAATATTTATTATAAAAGTTGATAATTAATAAAAATTTAACAAATCGTTAATAATACTTGTAGTTAAAGAAAAATCTGATTAGAATAAAAAACATTGGAAGTTCCAAGATCCAAAAATGATTATGTATGAAATTGGGTTGATATGATTATTGTTTTACGTTGACAACAACCAAATTAAAATTTTCATGATGTGAATTTTTGTGGCTGATTATTGATAATGACAAATTGAACACGTTCAAGACAATTGCAATTGCAAGTCCGTCTTTATTTTTCTCTTTGGCTATTTGCTGCAAATTGTCATTGACATAATAAAACATAAATTGTATATATTAATGATTTCTTTTCAAATGCACCAATTGAATAAGTGAAAAGTCTCCCAAATAAAATAAAAAAGTTGTCAAGGAAGAAACTGACTCATGACAATCACATTTGCTGATAAAGAAATAAAAGACAAAGGTTATAGATGTAAGAAGTGATTTTTGTGATATAGCTCAATTGTTTTGTGTCAAATTCAAGGAATTGGTTTTTTTTTTTTCCTTGCTCGAGTATTTTTGTATACTTTGAGTGTGAGACTAGCTCTTTAAAATATTGAAACTACTCCTTCTAGTAATGCCTAAAAAGCACTCAAGGAATTGGTTTAGTAATTTAAAAGATGTGTTCTTTGATTTGATTATTCTATTTTGAACCTCAAATTAGCACTTAGTATAATTAATTTTTTTAAATGCACATTACTTTGTGACGCACTTTGAAAATCATCTATGAAGGACTATAAAGGGTGTAACCATATATACAACTAAGGTGTATCATAGAAATCATCAAAGTTTTAAAAATAGGAATTTTTGAAGTAATAAAATTAAAAATATCTAATTAAAAAGTGAATTAAAAATATAGTTCTTAATATGAATAATTAGTTTTTTACGAAGCATCAAATTAGTGTATTTTGCAAAGTAATCAAGTGATACTAACAAAGACAAAAAAATGTGTTTTCTTGGAGAGAAAAATGGGTCCATATATAGTATTACTCTTAATTTATTTGGGAGGGGAATTAGATGTAACAAGACAGATATTTAAAGATTTAACTGGTGGATTTTGTTTTTTGGGAATTGGAACAGGCATTTTCTTTGACTAGAAGGCTTTTTTAATAAATGGTTTATTCTAATATTTAAGCTGTGGTCTCCTCAAATGGGCGATTGGCTTACCACTACACCCTACCCTTATTAGTTTTATTTAGTGAATTTGAATGACTACTTGTAACCCCTCAAAAAAATATAGATAATGCATATACATTTTTTAATATATTTTAGATCTTTCTAAATTATTATAGGATTAAGACTTTATTTATTTAAAAAATGTGATTATCTTATAAGAAAATAACAAATAATTTTTTTAAAAAATAAATTTTAACTTGTGCATCTAGTCTATATAATAATTGACATTAATTTGAATTTTTGTTAGTAAAAATAAACTTGAATTATGCCTATACTATTTTAACTGCCATAGTGATATGTTATTCTTATACGAGAATTCAAATAATTGAGATCATCCTTTGGCTTACCACCACACACAACCCTTACAAGTTTTAATTAATGAATTTGAATGACTACTTGTAACCCTTTGAAAAAATATAGATAACTCATACACATTTTTTAATATATTTGAGATCTTTCTAAATTATTAGAGGATCAGGACTTTATTTATTTAAAAAATGTGATTACCTTATAAGAAAATAACAAATCATTTTTTTTAAAAATAAATTTCAACTCATGCATCTAGTCTATATAATAATTGACATTAATTTTGTTTTTTTGCTAGTGAAAATAAACTTGAATTATGCCTATACTGAACTGCCATAGTTATCTGTTATTCTTACACGGGAGTTCAAATAACTAAGATCATCCTTTGGGTTATCTTAGAGAATATCATTAAATTAAAAGTAAAACATATTTTTAATTTTTAAAAGATTTATTATTTATTAATTTTATTTCTTAAAAATTAATTTTATCTTTTAATTCCCAAACTTCAAATTCATAATAATTTTATCTTTTTAAGAAACTAAATTGATAAAATTAAAAGGAATAAAAAGTTAAATTTTGTGAAAAATTTAAAACATGAAAGATTAAATAGATAAAAGTTAATCTCTAAATAATAAAATTAATAAATAATATATCTTTTAAGAATTAAAAATATATTTTAATCTTAAATTAATTGAATTGAATATAGGAAATGAGTTTTCAACGAGGTACCAATGCCAGACATTACTGACATTAGAGATCCAACGATGAGTACTATTCTGTGTTGAAAGAACCCCTCATAGTAGTTTGCCATAATTGTCATGACGGGGGTAGTACCTTTAGCTTCTTTTCATTCCTTCTTCTTCTGTAAAATTTTCACTTTTTTTTTTCTCCTAATAACTTTTTGTCATACCTCACTAATCATTAATCATAATTTTTTATTTTGTCTATTAGAGAGACGAGTTGGTGTTATCAATTTACAGTTCCATGATTCTGGAAAGAGAAAAGCATCAATTAGCAAGCCAAATAATTTGCATTTTGACAGGAGAAGATGAGAGAAATACATTGAGAGGAAAGAAGAGATGAACATATATGTGCATTGTGTCTAGATTTATTGACAATTTCCATTCCTCCCCATGTTTTTCTCATCATCTTGTTTCCAAGATTAACAACAGCAAAGAGGATGAGTATCTGATTATCATTACAAAATCATTTGATATATACAATATACACCAATAGAATTTCTTTTAGTCTGTCCAAAATGTTGAAAATTCCCAGCTGGCTGAGCCATGGTTCAATAAGGTGGTGGCATTGTAGCTTTTTATGTACATGCACTTCCATTGCAGCAATGCAAGGAGATTAAGCAACAGCAGGAACGTGGCAATCAAATCCTTCTACTCTAACCACGGCTGATTTAATTCCAAGCTTCGTTCTAACACACCCTCCTTTCCGCAGTGCTGAAGATGGAGATGATAAACCAGATGATGCTGAAGATGGAGACACCAAATTTGATGGTGATGAAGAAGAAGATGAAGATGATGAAATTGCAAATGCTGATGGAGGAGTACTGTGCTTTCCATGTCCAAATTGTGCATCTTGGACCAAAGGGTTAGGTGCCCTTACTGGAGGAGACCCAAGAAAAAAAGGAGGTGATGAGGCTTCCTGGTTTGCATACTGTTCTTCCCCATAACTCTCCTTGAGAATCATGCCTAGAAGCTCTTCACCAGCTTCTGAATCAGACCCTTGACTCAGTTGATGACACCTTAATGGCCTTGCAGGCATGTTGGGGGAAAGCAAAACCCCCCCAACTCTCCTTGGCTTAGGGCAAATGACAGGGCCCTTGTGATCACAAATGGTGACATTGCCTCTCATCTCTTCAAGGGCTGCTATTGCATTCTGCTGAACACTATAACAATTCATCTTTGAAACCACTCGGGTTCATGCAAGATGCAACCCTTGAATGAACACTAAAAGCTTTTTGGTGGGTCACAGAAATCACAGTTTCAGAATTTCTATCTCATAAATGGGTAGAGCCATGGACTTAAAAAGGGTTTCCAAATAAGTCTTGCAACTCAAAACCAACAACACAGCGAAGATTTGAGTAAATTGAATTAACAGAACAGAGTACAGCTAGCGCTTTATATTGGTCTGTCTAGAAGAGATATAGCTGTTATTTCTATGTCCAAGCCAATTTTGTTAACCAAAAATAGAAGATGACTACTCAAGATCTGAAGGAAATTCCTAGAAATATTGAGCTGAATTTGGGTGAGTTTGTAACCATTGAAAAATCAAAATTAATTTGATTTGTTTTCAAATGAATTAGTTTGATTTGATGTGGAAATCAATTCTCATGATTAAAATTTATTGTAAAACTAAATCCATTCTCATCTTATAATTTTTTAAACAAAAATTGTATTTATAAATTAAATTAATTTTCAAAATTTGTTATTCTAAACATAGTCAGCGGTTTCATTTAAATCTCACATATGAATATACTTTTAATTATTGTTTTGAAAATTGATTCAACTAAAAAGATGATGGTTTATGAATCAACTGGTTTATTGATGGGAAAATACTATTCATCCAGAAAAGTTGCCCGAAAAATTAATACCCGAATGAGGTGGAGTTTACAGCTCATCACTTTTTTTTCCCCCAATTTTTTGGCTTTTTCTTCTACCTTTCAGGTTTTTCTTTCTCCTTTAGATCTAAGCTTTTCTTCTCCATGCCAATTTAAGCTTTCTTCTCCATGCCCCCAACCCAAATTCCCAAATTGTCCACTTGCTTCACCATGAAAGTTCAATTTTAACTACCTCTCACTGTACTACTCAAACAACGCTCCTTTTGCAACTCTGCCACCGCCACTGCGTTCACCATCACCATCACACCACCACCGCCGCCGATCTCAAATCACCATTGTAAGCTCTGAAGAAATAAGATGGTGAATACTAGTGCGTCCTCTTTGATTCTTGGTTGGTTAGACTACATGGAGAAAGAAGCCCACAATGGATCCGCAATTAATTTTTCAGATTACCTTTCTCCCTCTCCAAAGTTTCAATTATAGGATATAAGTAGAAAGGAAAAAGAAAAGAGAATTGAAATTGAACAATAGTATTAAGTTAATATGAAAGAGATGTGATTGATATATTACAAAAGATAAAATATTAACTTCTATTTATATTCTAATAATCTTAATCAAATAAAAAAATAAATCAGGAAATATAATAAAATTATGATATGACTCATAATTAACTTCATCAATTAGAGTACTAATTGATTTCTAATTAATTTCACAATATATTTTAAAGATCTTTTAAAGATATTTTAAATATATTCTAACACTCTCCCTCAAAATTTTAAATTTGTTACAAATAAATATTTTAATTAAATAATATTAAAATTATATAATTTTATATTTATTTTATTTTTTTAATTTATGGTGAGTTAATCTATTAAACCCACCAACTCATCTAAAGTTAAGTGAGCTGGGTTGGCATTTTTTTAATCAAGTGAGACAATCTGACTCGACTCACTTTTCTTTCAACTCGTGATGAGCTAATCCAGTCAAAACTTTGATAGCTCTAAACTCACATTTATTTAACAGAAAAAAAGTAAAAAAATAAAAGTGTTAAAACAAAAAAGTATTGAGACCATTAACAAAGGTAAATCGGATTTTAACTCATTTAAAATCATATTCTTCTTTTCTCAAAAGGTGTATATGATCATATTATCTTTTATTATTAAAAGTTATATATAATCATGTCATATTTTATCCTCAAAAGATGTACATCATCATGTAATCTTCTTTAAAAAATGTAGATGATCATACCTACATTTTTTCATTTATCTTTAAATATTAAACTTTCAATTTTAATAAGTCAAAGACAAGTGATGTGTATGGTCATTTTCTTATTTGCAAAAAATACAATTAAAAAAATCAATAGAAACTTTTCTTCCCATTGAGGATTACGTTTGGTAACATTAAAAAAAGTTCTCACAAAAGAAAATGATATTACGTTATTTGACACTTAACGTGGTATGAGCACAACTTACATAATTTTTCTTGATCCCATGCAAAGCTAGATCCAATATAAATTTATTTGAAACTGATATGTGATAACCTCGGTTTTGTGTAAGTCTTCTTATTTTTTATTATTGAAAATTCATAATTATTACATTTACTAGTTCTATTAACCTGTCCTATGGATGGGATTACGATTGTATATATCATTATTAAAGAGTAATATAATTTATTTGCTCCATATGGAAGAATGTTCTAACCTGTATTCGTTGGAGTACAGGTGATGGTAGTGTTGTGCGATTTTGGACTGATACTTGGTTGCGTTTTGGTATTGTTTTGATGGAAGTTTCTCTACAGCCAGTTCATGAAGCGATGATTGATTGGCCGACTTAAGCTTTTACTGCAAATGAGGAGTGTAATTGGGCTTTGTTTCAACATTTACTTCCTGCCTCTATTTGTGAGGAGATTGCTACCATTTCTCCTCCTAACTCTGGTAGGGGTCAGGATACCCTGCTTTGGGCTCTTATTAGTAATGTAGAATTTACTATGAGGTCTGCCAATGCGTTTATTGTTGATGAACTTGTGCACACTACAAATCATGATTGGCAATTAATTTGGAAGTGGCCTAGTCCTGAGAAAATTCGTTGCTTTCTGTGGCTCATTTTAAAGAATGGCATTGTAACTAATCAATCTAAATTTGATAGGCATTTCTCCTTAACTTCGGCTTATCCTTGTTGTGGGGTTATTTCGGAGAGCACTCTTCATGCCCTTAGAGATTGTTACTCTGTTCGTGTTCTCTTGAAGTCTCTTGTTGCTGACAATGTTTGGGACATGTTTTGTGCAGTAATATTCAGGATTGAGTTTTTACAAATCTCCGTAGGAATATGGGAAAGGTTAGTTTAGGAAGCTGGTCAATTGTTTTTGGTTTCAGTGTTTGGCTTATCTGCCTCAACAGAAATCAAGTTGTTTTCGGGACTGCAGTTGATTCTCCATCCAATCTGCTTCCGGTTTTAAAGCGTAGAGTGGACGAATATGAACATCTGGGTGCTTCAAACTTGCATACCCGTTCACATGTGCACCAATATGATTATCAGTTTATTGGTTGGACGTATCCTTCAGGTGGTTGGTTGAAGATCAATGTTGGTGGCTCCTGTTGTCGAGGTGGTCTTCAGAGTGGGTGTGGAGGAGTTTGTAGAGACAGCTCTGGAACTTGGGTCTTTGGTTTTGTTGGAAATGTTGGCTCTTCTACTGTACTGATGTCTGAGCTATGTGGTATTTTTTCTGCCCTTACTCTAGCTTGGAATCGGGGTCTTTCCCATGTTTGGATTGAAGCGGATTCTAGTTCTGCAGTTTGCTTGGTTTTGTAGGGGTGTGCTTCCTTGCATCCTTATGCTACTCTAGTTTTCTCCATTCGGGCTCTTTTGGAGAAATCTTGGAATGTCAAGGTAACTCATGGCTTCAGAGAAAGTAATTGGATTGCAGATTGGCTAGCTAATTTAGTGCATAGCTTTCCCATTGGATTACTCGTTTAAGAGGATTCTCCTTATGGTAGTAGTAGTCTTTTGTTAGCTGAATTGGCTAGAGTTTCTTTCGGTAGATTTCTTGTTATTTCTTAGGGGTCTTTCCCCCTCCAACGCACCAAAAAAAAGAGATTAATATAATTTAATATACTTCAGACACCCTAGTAAAAATGCATATATAAATAGAACTCATAGAGATCATATAAGAAAAAATAATAATTCCAAAGTGTCAAAAGATTAAAAATATATTATCTAACAAAACGTAGATAAAAGATGCAAAACATAATAAACTGACGAGTATTATCTAATAGCTTGTATACAAAGGGAAAACTGCATATATAAACCGCTGATAATAAATGACTTGTTTAATCATTCACAACTAATTGAATGAAGTCCTCTTGTACATAGATGTTTAAAATCATGCCAGAATAAAAAGTAGAACGACCATATGTCAACGTTGAGGAAAAAAAACCATAACTAAATCAATATTACAAAGAAACTAAACAAATATTTAAAAAATTCTGTCCAAACTACATTAAAGTTAAATAAGCATAATAACAAAGTCTAAAAGATTATAATGATATTTAGAAAGATCAGTAGGAAGCATTATCACTTTCAGAAAATTTTTACATCTAAGTATTTTCTTATTCGTTAAAAGTTTAATTTAAACCTTATCTCTAACCCTAAGTGACTTCGACTTGCAAAATTGCTTTCATTTGCCAGCTATTTTAAATTCATTTTCTCTTCGAGTGCACCAAAGTAGTTTGCAATGGAAACCGTTAGCCTTAGAGTTTCGAAGAAATATGTCACTGCTATGAGAAGAGATGGCCTCCTTACCAAAGCTAGCCGAAATGTGTAACAAAAAATGCATGTATTAGTAAAGACTGATATCAATATATTAAATATTAAAAAGAAAGTAAACTGAAATTAGTTTACTAAGCAAATGACTACTGAAACAAAATATTTTGATACTACTATGGAGAATTGGGGACTGCCTTGAATACAAGTACTAAGACTTCTGGTTCACCTAAGTGAGAAGAGGTATGCAACTGAGGGTAGACTATCACTACACCATTATCATTGATAATTTAAAATTAAAGTCATTAGTTCCAATGTACTCAAATTCTAAAGAATACTTTACATGCGTACCACATAAATAGTAAGCATCTCCTATCCCATAAGAAAATATGCTTGCTTTCCATAAGCTATTTCAGAAATATTCCCCACGGGATCCCTAAATGTAAGCCGCTTGCCCAAGCCTGTACTGATTTCTTTCCCAAAGTGTTTGACAAAGTTAGAGAGAAGTTCAGCCCTCACCTAAAGTTTGAAAGAAGAAATAAAGGGTATATAGAAAACACAAAACACATGATAATATATATATGTACATTTTGTATTCAATTTAAATGACTATGTCTATTTTAATCATTAAATATCTCATAACTAACTTCATAAATGAATAGAGAGAGAGAGAGAGAGAGAGAGGTAAGTGTGAAAAATCTGGAGCCATTTTCACCACTAAAGTTGGAATTTGGTTTCATACTGGACAACAGGCTTAGAATAACATTAAGACGAGAAGGAAGGGTACAAAATAAAAGATGATTCGTGCTTCCATACATTACACCATAAAGATTTATAAGAAATTAAAACAAGATATGGTACAAACAAATAATTGCTGTATGCGGTAGGGAAAACCTTTTAGATATAGTACATAAGAAAATGTGAATAGAAAAAATGAGACAAAGTTGAAACTCTAATATCAAACATTTAAAGAAAGTGTATCAAGCCATCAAAAGATGAAATAAATGCACAAAATATGAAGACATCAAAACTAAAAAAGATTAAGACTTGGAATAGTACATTTTGTATTAGTAGTATAAATAAGACTTGAAATATTTAAATGTATAAATCAGATAAATTAAAAGTTGTAAGATATAAAATCAAGGATATTATAAGAGGCTAGAAAAATTCTCTTAATTTGACCATTTTTATTCATTATTTTCGTATCATAAGTGTTCATTGAAATGTGTTTTCTTTTAATAAATTTTTTTTAAATTACTTTTTTTATCTTTTAAAATATTTGAATGGGTTTTTTTAAAAAAAACTAAAGTATTAAAAAAATCATATTTTGTACTTTTTTAGAAACTATTTTTTTATATTTTTTTAAAAAAAATTATTACATAAAAAATATTTAAACGTAAAAATAATATTTCTTAAATATTATATTCAAACATAAAATAATTTTTATTTTTTTAAAAAAATTAAAAAAATATTCATGAAAAAAAAAATCCTCATTTAAAAGCTCCTTCAAATGAGCCGTAATTCACAAACTCAATATACAGCATCATATGAGAAAGGAAGAAAGGTTACAGTACGAAAACTCAACCCGGTTGCAGTTTATGTCTCGCGGCACAACTCAACTAGCGCCTTCTCCGACCACTCACCCCACCGTGATGCCATCTCCTCTCTCTCCCTTCTTCTCCTATTTCTCACTGCTGCGACGATGATATTCTCCTTCGCGGAGCGTGCATCTCTCATACATGTGCATTCAGATCTTGCCATGTGGACAACGTTGGTTGGGTTCCATGATGACAATGCACCGAACACTAATCTACTCCTTCTTTCTGCTTCTCCTTTCGGATCAGAATTTTGCCTGTTTTAACTATAAAAAGTATTTTGTTAAAAGAATAAAGATATAAATAATTTAAATATAATTAAAAAATTTATAATTTATTACAGTAAATCTTTATATATAAAAATTTATATTTATTTTTTTTAATAAAGTGATTTTATGACAGGAGAGAGCCAATTCCCTTTCCCTCTTCCTCTCTTCCCCATCATCGGAAAACACTGCACCCACACCCTAACGGTGAGTATATTTTCAGTATCCTATTTCACATATTGGCCAAGGGTTAATAGAATTTTCATTTTTTTTTTCTTTTGTCAAATAAAAGTTTGTGTCTTTTGGACAATCTAGAGAGAGATAGCAACACCCACCTTCTCAAGAAGTTGTTTCCGACGGTGTTAAGGCATCCGCAGTTGGTCAGAGTCACTGGAGGTACTGTTTTCTCTCAATTTTATGTGGTGTTTGTATGAGTCTGTGCACTAGAATCAAATTGTGCTTGGTTGATGGGTTTCATGTGATTCCATAAAAGAATTATTGGGGTTTTGTAATTTTTTTTTTTTGGAATGAGTCCTGCTTTGCTTCCCAAACATGTTGCTGCTGTTGTAAAATGTCAAAAGGATCCCCTCAAAGCGCTTGAAATGTTCAACTCCGTGAAAAAGGAAGATGGGTTCAAGCACACGTTATTCACTTACAAGTGCATGATTCAAAAGCTTGGGTATCATGGGGAATTTGAAGAAATGGAGAATCTGATTTCGGAGATGAGAATGAACATTGATAATAACTTATTAGAGGGAGTGTATGTTGAAGCCATGAGGAACTATGGGAGGAAAGGGAAGATTCAGGAAGCTGTTAACATTTTTGAGCGGATGGACTTCTACAATTGTGAGCCATCTGTTCATTCATATAATTCAATTATGAATATACTGGTTGAGTATGGGTATTTCAATCAAGCCCACAAAGTATATATGGGAATGAGAGATAAAAAGATTGCTTCTGATGTGTACACCTATACCATCAGGATAAAATCCTTCTGTAGGACTAGCAGGCCTCATGCTGCTCTGAGGCTACTTAACAACATGCCTTCCCATGGATGTGATTCCAATGCAGTAGCGTATTGCACGGTGGTCGGTGGATTTTATGAATATAACCATCAAGTTGAGGCATATGAATTGTTTGATGAAATGCTTGGCCGATGTATATGTCCTGATATTACTACATTTAATAAGCTTATACATACACTTTGTAAGAAGGGTCTTGTGCAAGAAAGTGAGAAACTTCTTGACAAGGTTTTGAAGAGGGGGATTTCTCCGAATTTGTTCACATTCAATATCTTCATACAAGGGCTTTGTAGAGAAGGTTCTCTTAACAGTGCTATTAGATTATTGAGTAGTGTGTCAAGGGAAGGCCTAACTCCTGATGTTGTCACTTATAATACATTAATCTGTGGACTGTGTAGAAATTCTCAGGTTGTAGAAGCTGAGAGATATTTGCATAAAATGGTTAATGATGGATTTGAGCCTGATGGTTTCACCTATAATAGTATTATTGATGGATACTGCAAGGCGGGGATGATACAAAATGCAAATAGGATTCTGAAGGATGCAGTTTTTAAGGGTTTTACGCCTGATGAGTTTACGTATTGTTCCTTAATTAATGGGTTATGTCAGGATGGTGACCTAGACCATGCCATGGCTGTCTTTAAGGATGGACTAGGAAAAGGTTTAAGGCCAAGCATTATTGTTTACAATACCTTAATTAAAGGGCTATCTCAGCAGGGTCTTATTTTGCCAGCTTTGCAATTGATGATTGAGATGGCAGAAAAGGGTTGCTACCCCAATATATGGACTTATAATTTAGTTATAAATGGCTTGTGCAAGATGGGTTGTGTATCTGATGCCCATAATCTTATGAATGGTGCTATTGCCAAAGGGTGCCTCCCAGACATATTTACCTTTAATACTTTGCTTGATGGCTACTGTAAACAGTTGAATTTAGATAATGCAATTGAGATAGTAAATAGAATGTGGAGTCAAGGTGTGACTCCTGATGTTATCACATATAACACTTTGTTAAACGGGCTCTGCAAGGCTGCAAAATCTGAAGAAGTAATGGAGACTTTCAAGGCAATGGTGGAGAAGGGATGCACTCCAAACGTAATTACATACAACATTCTCTTAGAAAGCCTTTGCAAAGCTAAGAAATTAAATGAAGCTCTGAATTTGCTTGTGGAAATGAAAAACAACGGTTTGACACCTGATGTTGTTAGTTTTGGCACACTGATCACTGGGCTCTGTAAGATTGGTGATCTTGATGGTGCTTACCAGTTATTTAGAAGGATAGAAAAACAGTATGAGGTTTGTCAAAACACAGCAAACTATAATATCATAATTAATGCATTTTCTGAACAGCTCAATATGACTATGGCAGAAAAGCTCTTTTCTGAGATGAAGAAAAATGGCTGTGACCCAGACAGCTATACTTATCGGGTCATGATTGATGGATTTTGCAAAACGGGAAATGTGACTCATGGATACAATTTTCTGTTGGAAAATATTGAAAAGGGGTTTATTCCATCACTGACAACATTTGGACGGGTTTTAAATTGTCTTTGCGTGAAGCACAAGGTTCATGAAGCAGTTGGTATCATCCACCTTATGGTACGCAACGGCATCATCCCAGAGATTGTGAATACAATTTTTGAAGCTGATAAAAAGGTGGTAGCAGCACCTAAGATTGTTGTAGAAGATTTGTTGAAGAAGGGCCATATAACTTACCATGCCTATGAACTACTATATGATGGCATTAGAGATAAAAAGATACTTAAGAAAAGACTCCCAACTGTGCATTCTCGTCATCCAGGCACTAGGTCATCAGCTGATGATTAGAAGATAATATCATTAGAAAGTGATGATTAGACTTTCTGATCTGCTGCTTGATACTGACTTCCAAGGATGTTAAGAGCTTCCTGTAGACCCCTATTACAATAGTGAACATCATGGCGTCTAAACATGAACGTAATGGTATACCTAGCTGATTTCTTTATTTCATGTAACTTTACTCCCATATTGCATGCCATGATCAGATATTTTGGTTTTTGGATTTTATAGGATTGGCACAGAGGATTTCAAATTTTCAATGGAAACACAGTTTATCTGTTTGTTACTTTGGTCCAGGTATTTATGCTAATATTCACATTTCATAACAAAGCACTAGCTGATTTGCGGGTACTGGTAGTCTATCCTATTCATACGACCTTCTTTTGCACCACTTAGTGATATGTCAATACTACTTTCTTCCTGGACCAGATCCCTTTTCTGTTCAAATTAATTAAGTGGCATTTAAAAACATAAATTAAACAATTGGTATGAATTTATTATTCATAATCAATCTTTTCTGTGATGATTCTTTCAATACAACCCTTTATTATACATAATGCTAATTTAAGATATTCTAGAGACTTAAAGTGTGTGTTTGATTTTGATTAATTTTTGACAAAAACAGCTTTTTGTTCAAAAGTTCTCTCTGCACCATGTTGATTATAACCTTCTCTTAACGTAAAAATCAGCTAATTCAAACATTTACTTAATAACTTATATGGCATAGAAGCACTTGATCATGTGATATAATAGAAAACTAAAATACTTCACTGCATCCTATAAATTATTCTATAATAAAACGATTTCCATTTTAAATATGTATATACATATTCATTCTCAATGATACACACGTCTTTCTCTCAATGACTGCTGTGCATGCCATTTCTCTCAGCTGGGAGCTCTTTCCTTTTTCTGAGCTATTCTCTTCTTAATCACTCACTAAGAGTCTGTATGGTTTGAGGAAATGTTTTTTGTTTTCATTTTCAGTTATCAATTCCTTGAAATGATTTTCAATTTTAGAAATTCTAATTTTAGAAAACATATTTGGTTAATATATATATATATATATATATATATATATAGAGTTTGTATGGTTTTAGGAAATGTTTTTGTTTTCATTTTCAGTTAATCAATTCCTTGAAATGATTTTCAATTTTAGAAATTCTAATTTTAGAAAACATATTTGGTTAATATATATATATATATATTTGGTGAACAAACGAGGCCATGGCCCAAAAGAAAGGAAGACTACAGAGGAAACAATTGAGGACTAGAAACTCTCATAACATCATGAATCATTACTCTCCTGAGCTCATCAGGAAGAGCTTCCTAAACAAGTAAAATAGAATCTTGAAGAAGGCTAATGTTGGCCAAGGTATCACCACATTTGTTCCCCTCCCTATATGCATGTACAATTCCGTTGTTCAGTTCCATCTAAGCATCTCTTTGATCAGGTTTACAATCAGCCATGTGTCAATGTTCCACCACAGATTACCTCTGACCAAATTCACAAGCACTTTGGAATCCATTTCCAACAGGATATTTCTTTGTCCCTATCTCCAAGCAAGCTACAAACACCCCCCCCCCCCCATTCTCTCTCCAAAAGCTCAAGCTAATAAAGCATTAGATGTCCCCAGCTTTCCAGAGAGACCTTTAATCCACAGCCCTATGTGGTCGTGAAGTAAACCTCCACATCCAGAGCAGCCAGAAAGAAGTTTGGGAAGCTGCATATGTATTTATCTCTATTCATCCTTCATTAGGATGACTATAGGACATAGAGATACTCTGATAAGAATTCTATATTATCAATCCCCCCATCTATTAAATGAGAGTCTTTTTCTTGAGAGTGGCTTTATTTGCAGGTTTACTCGCTCTGATATTCTACCACATCTCTCCCTCTCTGCTTGACACATTGCTATTCTCTCCTACCCTCCTGTTTGTTGTCTCTTTCTGCTCTCTCCAGATCGTCATTTGCTTTAGGTTACAGCTCATTCTCCCCGTGTAGGCATTCTTTCTCTGTTTGAATTTTGAATTTTAAATCTTGTTTCAGGCAACCATCTCTTCTTTGCCAATCTTATGAAAAGAAGTTTAACTGGACTAAAGGGAATGAGAAGAACGTTCGGAGAAAGAGTGGTGGGATTATCAGCAGAAGCAAGTGCCATCACGATCAGAAACCCATTTGGCAAAGGGCATGGTCAATTTTTTGGGGCTCTTCATCATGATCTCTTGCTAGCCAGCTTAATTTCTTGGTGCTTCAAATATTGTCGCTTCCCTGCAGAACAGGGTATGCACCCCCAAACCAAGGGAAACCCTTTTTATTTGAATATCTGATTATTATCTGTTTGGTGGGATTGGTTTTCTTCTCTTTTCCAAGGATTGGGAAATATAAAAACAAGAAGTAATATGAATTTGAATATTAAGTTTTTGCTATTTTGCTGTCCTTGAAAATTGAATCTAAATGAATGAATTTATGGGATCCATCTCCATATTGATATTGTAAATTGTGGGTGTGGTAAAGTGGAAGAAATTATATATACATTAATTTTATCTTACGTGTTGATGGTAATTAGGCATCTATTTCCAATCTGCAAAAGATTCTTCTCTCGAGCAAGTTGCTGAATGTTATGCCATAAAATAATAATAATAAAAAGTAAAGTTGTATCATCAGTGTGGCAAGTTACTCCATATCATATTGTAAAGACTAGCAGCTGCCAACACTTCAGAATGGGATTACTAACTCAGGTTCTTATTTATCTCAATTATGTGACTTATTTGATTTAGCTGCCAAGGGCTGGTTGAATAAATTTCAGCCTCTGGGTAACTAAGCCAGGTTAAAGAATTTTCTCAGTCCACAAAAAAAAAAAAAAGAGTATGTGGTTTCTATTAGGTCATGAGCCCAATAGTTTAGTAGTTTAATTCAGGTTTATTTTTCTGTTAGGTCATTAGCCCAAAAGTTTAATAGTTTAATTCAGGTTTATTATCAAGGATTTGCATTGCGCTTAGCCATGGTCCACTGAATTTTTACATTGAATATTTTTATATTATTGAAACTTTTCAGTTCTTTAGTAAGTTTGTTTGAATTCATACTACTGAATTTAGTGACTTTAGGAATCTCATTTTAATCAGAATTAGTAACTATTGCCTTTTGCATGGATATATCAGATTGTGTTTTCAGATTTGGTCTTAAAATAGTAGGATACTCTAATCAATATTCAATTACCCATTGAAACGCTAAAGTTTCCTTCTATGGGTGAGTGTTTATATTTGGGTGTTTGTGAGTGTCTATGAATTTTGAAATAATTCCTTTAGCATCCACCAGTATGATTCAGCTATCTTAATATCAATTATTTGCCCTATAGATCAACCTCAACGCATCAAGCACTAAACCCAAAATTCTCCATGCTCAAACTTTATATAAAATGTACAACTGAAAAACACTAAAGTCCATGATAAGTTGTAGTAGAAAGGTTTCTTGAGTATGTCCTTCATCATCTAAAGCCTTCTAGGAACAATCACAATCTGTCCCTACATCATTTGAATCTGTCCTACATCACTATTTATCTGGAGCACTTAGTTGATTAATAAGTGAAGCATTCTTTTCAGATTTTTTTCCCATTTTCATTATTGGCAAATGTAGATCCTTGATGATGTGGTGAGATATTACAAAAATATGTGTAGGATGCTGACGCCTACTCTGATAAGATTTTATTGTGGTAAGTATAGAATTTTTAGTGAAGAATTCTAAATTTTATTGGTCATTAGGATGCTTTTGTCACTTATCTTGAATGATATCATAAATGATAGCATGCAAGAGCTGCCAACTCTTCATGCCATTTAGATGATTTCCATGTTGGGCAGAATTCTGTAAACCGAAGACCAATTTGATCTCATAACATGATTTCAACTTTTATTTTCAGAATAGCTTCTGCAAAATGAAACCTTTGAGGTATGTTAGATTAGTTACTTGGTTTAGTAGTTTATTTAATGTGTACCTTTAAACTCTCTCTTTTTCAGTATCAGCACCTATTAGTTTTATTGATGAGATCCTAAAGTTAATGGTAAGCTGTCATAGGAGGATGAAAAAGGAAGAAGCAACATGATGAAGGCTCAGCTCAGGTTTATGGCCACTGTAAAAATAAAGGACAATTATCCAAGCTTGGTTAATCGAAGGGTAGATTTATTAAGGGTAAATTCTGATGCTTGAGCTTCATAGTTGAGGTCATATGAAGTGATACTTGGTTTCTAAAACATCTTATTCCGGATGTTGCTCCCAAGAGGCCAAGATGATTGTGTTGCAATTTGCAGAGTATTGATGATGGGTTGTTGGGGTGGCGTGGGGACTATGGCATTGTGACTCAAGATCCTTCCAGATTGCAATTCCATTCTGAAGTAGGCAACATATCTTGTGTGCTGAGTTCTTGATGTCTACAATCTGTGAACTGTGTACCTAAAAATGTAGTTGAAGTGTTGAACTGTGAACTTAAAATCTGCAATTAATTTTTGAAATTGATATCATGTATTGTTGAGTACTAATATAATGTCAAAATTTGGCTATGGGAGACGTCTTAATGTTCTAATGCATCTACCAATTTGAAAATATTTCTTCTCTTGCTAAAACTCTGGGCAATTTTCAGACGAATGGCAACTAAATTGGTGCTTTTTGTTTTCCTTGAACAAGTGCAGGTCGTGCATGCAGAAGCAAGAGAAATACTAGATCTTGAAGTCTTGTGATCATCGTTGTCCAAAAGAAGTCTTATGGAACATGGCTACTGTTATCTGCATTTGGAATATAAAGCACGAGTAAATAAGAAACTGCTGCGAGTTTTTGTCTCTATGAATAGAACAATTTTATTTTATTTTAAAACACTATTGTTTGATTATTAAATTCTGTATGATAAACAATAGAATTAAACACTAAGGAATGTCCCGTGCTATGCATGGGCTACTTACTAGTTTGTCTAACTCTGTTGGCCTCAGCAAAGCTGTTTAACCAAATCTAGATGACTTTGAGGGGACATTTAGTCTTTGAAAAGAATCATTAAAGATCCCTTGGTTAATATAATTTTTATTATAAGTACAAAGTTGCCACCACGTTTTGAACTTCCTGTTACCGAAAATGATGAAAATAACTATTTGTTGTTTTCATATTTGGTCTCACTATATGATATGTTTCCTTAGAAAACATTTTCAGTAAAATACAACCAAACATGTTTTCAAACATGTTTTTTGTTTTTATTGAAAATGAAAACAGTAAATACTCAAACCAAACGTGCTTTAAGGTTGTCTGCTCAAGAATTCTGCTTGCTTCTTGGTTTGGATTTTCCCATGTTGCTGGTTTCTAGGAATTGTATTCAGAATTAGGGTTTATGAGATGTCTTCAGTATTGGGTCAGGGATGTTAAATTTCTAGGGTTTTAGCAGTTTGAATTTTGATCGAAGATGTGGCTTTAATTAATGTGGTGATTGTTCTCTGTGAGAACTGAGAATGATAATCAAGCATAACTTAAAATCCCAAATGCTGAGTCTAAGATGGTTCAAACATGACCCAGTTTTTAAGGACGACGACCGCTCAGCAGCTTGGAAAAAGTGGAAGACAAATGGGTATAGCCCTTTGAATATTCTTGGTATAATTCATGTGAACTTTCACGGCCTACTGAGTTTTGAGAAGTGCTTTTCTGCATTGTGGTGCACCCAAGTCTAGTGCACCTTGAGTGAACTAGAGTCAAACTTGAAGGCAAGAAGGTTACAGGAGAGGAAATTCCTCCTGGTAGTGTTTTTCATGTTCAAATGGTCCTAGAATTTGTTGAGTTTGATATTTTTTTGTCCATTAGGACCATTACCAGTTTTAAAAATCCTGGTTTATTGTGTTGATTTCTTATAATATGTTCTTATAATGATTTTTTTTTAACTTCTTTTTTGCTTAATTGGTAAAGATATGGTAATTGAGCTATTGCTTCATTAGAATTAGTTGTAGTTGTTAAAGTAACTCAATATAATTTAGCGTTGTCTACTTGTTATCCAAAGTTTACTGAAGTTATCCATTGTTTTAATTATATATTCTACAAATGCTTGTGGTTTAGACTCTACATCTTTTATATATAAAAGTAAGGTAGTATCTGAAGCCAATTTTTCCCGCTCAAAAGGAGGGTATGTTGGCCATTTTCTCTGTCGATTAATATCAGGCCCCTTCATTGGTTTGTTGGACTCACATGTAACATTTACTTCCCTCTATTGATATGTTGGACTCACATTACTCCACTGGTCTAAAACACCCATTGGAAAGTCTGAAAGCATTAAACCTTTCATATACTTCTTCTCACTGTCGTCTACTTTGGGTTTGTTCCATTGGATCCCTTTGTTTGCCGTGGTTCCTCCTTCTTCTCACCATGGGTTGTTTCCTTAGTCTGTTCGTTAACCATGTGTTTAATTTCTTTTTTTTATTTCAATTATTCATGTGGGTTTTCTGCTGTGATTATTTTCAATTGTTCATGAGGGTTCTCTGTGAAATAAGGGACATTGATCATGAGAAAGCAGCTAAAACAAAAAGGAGAGGGATGGGTTGAACATGAAAGCAGAGAGTAGAGGTTCCAAAAGACTGAAAGAGTGGTTCCTTCTATGGGCATATATGCGTGAGCTTCATCAGAGATGTAAGTTTCTCTTCCTCATTCTAATTCGTAATTATTCTTCAAGTTCTAGAAGCCCTTTTTTTTGGATGGTTTCCTTTTCATCATCTCCAGCTTCTTGTTAGTATTGACCCAAAATATGCTCTTCCAGTTGGTTTTCCTTTAGCATGCAAGTTTACTAGTGTACTATGTCAGTGCAGGTTTTGATTTCTATACAATTGAGAAGATTTGCAGAGGGTTCTTATGGTCTGGTCCTGATATAGTTAAGATAAAAGGGAATGTTGCTTGAAAATTTGCTGCCCTTTAAAAGAAAGTGGTTTCGGGCTTCATAGGTCGAGTGGAATAAAGCTGCTATATTGAAGCATATGTGGGTTATGGCTGCAAAAAGTCCTTCTATCTAGGTATGTATTATACATACAATGCTTTAGTTGGTGTATTAAACCACCAAATAATGGTAGCTGGGTACAGCCCCTTATGCACTATACCTTCTATTTTGTCTCATTATTTTTCTTTTTTCGAATTCATGTAGCACCAAGTGCATTTCCGGTAAATTCATCATTGATTGTACCAATTGTTTCTCCATCAAAATTACCAGGTGTAATTTTGTGGAAGGATTTTGTTTGTTCTATTAACTCCTCCAAATTCATATACCTTAAGCCTATTTTGCTTTTGACGTAGTACAATACAACAATGCTAGCCACAGTAAATGATGGTTTGGTACTACATTATAATAATTTTGAAAACTGCCTTTAAAAAGTTTTAATGATTAGTGTCTAAAGCATCTTTATTAAATAAGCCATTAAACATTTAAATTTATTTCCCTTTATTTTTAAAACTATTAATGTATTATTGTTAGTAAGTATAAAGTAAAATATAATTATTTCTATTTCATAAATATCTGAAATTGTATTTATTTAGTACACATTTCTGCATCTCAGCTCTATCCTAGCATGTATCAAGTATAAAAGTAAGTCTCACAAATAATTGACATGTTTACCAAGTACCCCAAGTATTGAAGAAATATTTGTATCTCAGATAGATACTAGATACTATACAGATATGTTGGGTTACCATGAGTGGCCACCCACTCATTAATTTTTTTACTTTATTTTCTTCTCGCAGTTTGGTTTGTGGGTTCTCTTCTTTGATTTCAGTTCAGTTTTTATTTTTAATTTTTTCGTGATAGAGAAAAAGAGTGAAGATTTTTTGTTTTTCTTTTCACTTTTAGGCCGATAAAGAAATGGCTTCAAATGAGAAATCCCCCAATAAGTTGAAAGGCGTTGGCTTTATCCTTATGGAATTTTTGGTGCTCTTGCGGCATGTTTCGATAATACTCATGTTCTTTGAATGAACTCTCAATTTGTTTGGTTTCAGGGACCACACTATTAATACCTGTTGATCTGTTTAATTGTTAATATTTGTGCTGATTCAAAAATTGCACTAGCTCCAGATACTAGAGTTTTTGCTGGAAGCCATTTATCATACAATGACTAAAAAACAGTTTGCGGGGCATTAGTAAATTTATTAGTGTATTTGGGTTGTAACTGAAAGGGCACACTGAATATTGCAAAGGAAAGATTTGACGATTTGAGTCATTTTAGCTTCTTCTTTTATCTAAATAAATAAATTTCACTTCACAGCAATAGATAGGTGTACACTCTAGACTTTAAGGATATGAGGAGTGATCTTTTTTGGCTTGGGGAGCCCTGCTCCCAATACAGTGGCCATCGGCAAAGTGGTATACCCCTAATCTATGTATTGTGTCTCCAAAATAATCTCTGGCATATCTTTCTCCATTTAAGGAGAAAATCTTTGCAACTACAATTCAGAACCCACTATGGTCTTCTATAGCCTCCAATGAAATAATGTATGTGTTACCTAAAAAGAAAAATCTAGCAATACTGCCATTAATATGTCTCTAAAGCATTTTTTCTGGGTGAAATCTCTGAAGCATATTTAAATGTTAAAGATTCAAGAAATAATTTGGTTATGGAGATATATGGCCATTTGAGTTAGGGGTGTTGATGGTTTGGGTCGGGTTTGAAAGGATATAGAAAGAAATTTGGGTAATTAGGTTGAAGTTAATGCTTCAGAATCTATGATTAGATTTACGAAAGATGTTATGCAAATGTAATCTAACATGTGTATTATCTAATCCCTTATATAATTAAATTTATATTTTTATGGGAGGACAACTTACATCAAGAAGTGATGTGTATATTTTTGGAGTGGTGTTACTTGAGATGTTGACTGGCAAAATATCTATGGACAAAAACCAATCCAATGCGATTGGGGTATGTGCCATTTTATCACCTTTACTGCATTGAACCAAAATTTGATACACATAAAACTATATGGTCATGTTATTATACAGTAGGAATATTTCGGCATCTATCTGTTTCGATACATATATATCTGCCTAAATTTTTCTATAAATCCATGTGCATGCTTATGTAATTCACATGGAAATTGGATATTTTTCTTACATCTGTCCTATATGTTTACATATCAGCTACTCTAAGGGCATTGGTCTGTTTCATATTATAATAGTAACCAAACCACTCAAGTACAACCATTTGATATTTCCATTATTAGGTGGTTCTGGAACTGCAAATAGGTATCAAGGAATTTAGAAAGCCTACAAGCCCCAACAAACAGTAAAAATGTTAGTTTTGCATATGCTATTGTCCCAAAATTAGCATTTGTGACTAAATTACTGATGATCTAAAACATAGAGGTGTTAATAATTCTTCTATTACAATTTTTGACTGGGAACAATGTGGACAATGGCGATATTTGAGTCAAATTTGAACCCTTTTACTCAGCTCCTCATACTTCAGAAGGCATATCCAACTAGTATTATATACTAAGATGCATAAGGATAATGCAGTGTTTGTGCAGTTAAGTTCCATTGGTTCAGGAGCCATACCTTTTCTGTAATGTGAAAAGTCAACTTGGTCCTAACAAGAGCCTGATGTTCATAAAATTTACAAAAACTATTCAGAGTTTCTATTCTCTAATAGTTTACTTCTCTATAGAAGCTATAAAGATTAGTTTTTTTTCTTCTGCCCATTGCACTTCAGTTTCTTAGACTTGGGTAATTAAGATTTGTTTGTGCAATCTAAATTAAGTGTTAGTCACAGAGGACTGTTGATTAAAGAAAAGTGTTGGTATTTTATCAAATTTCTTCCTTTTATGCTTTCCAATTGTGGGTTCTATGTGCAAAATTGAATTTCTTATTCGGTGTCTTTCCTTTTTCCCTTTTCTTTGTTGCTGCTTGCTGTTCAGTCTGCCCAATATTTTTTTTCATATTATTTTCAATGATCAATTGGCAGTGAAGAGAATCTGGATCTAAGATTTAGATTTGTTGCCTTTTTTTTGGTTTGACAGGTCTGGCTATATGGGTTTCTTTTATAGGTTTGAAATTCATTTATTTAACTTGCTTTATGTTGTGTTTGGATAAAGGATTTTTTAGTTTCATAGAATTTTAATTTCCAGAAATTTAAAACACTGTAATTGAAATTCCAGAAATTAAAAACATCATGTTTGGATTACATGTATGGAATATTTCAGAATTTATACAGTAGTTCACAGCTTCAAGCATGATTCTCCTATATAGACCCCCTTTATCTCTCTTTTCATAGCTTCGAGCTTTGTTCCTTCATTTAGCCCCTCCTCTCTCTCTCCCTTTCTTCCCTATTTTTCTGTGTGGTTGCTGAATCGGCAATAAGTGCAGAAAAAGTTCAATCAAAGGAAGAAATTACCTCCAGAAGTGGATCCCAAAACTCACTGATTGAAGAAACCTGCATCCATACCCATCAGAGCTTGGCAGGTATTGTAAATTTACGATGCCATGGCCTCTAGCTTTCAGTTGCTTTGTTGAGCACTCATATTCCACCCTGGTAAATTATGGTTGGTAGGATGAGATGATGGATATCAGTTGAACTTGAAATCTTTAACCACTAAAATTGTTTGGAATTTTCAGAATTCGACCTCTACAGGTGTCATTTGAAATACTTCCTTTTAAGCCATGAAATGCCTTCTAAAAATTCTGTGTCATTTTAGAATCTCTCAAACTTTTATCCAACCGATGCAATCCTTGCAAAAGGATTTTAAATGACCGCTTAAAATGAATTACAAGCTGCAAATATCTTACCCAAACATAGTGTTAATTTTCTCTTGGTTTATTCTGTGAATTTTTTCCACATTAGCTTGAGAGTGTCAGTAGCTACAGTTAACAAGGGAATGGACAATTAGTAGGCTTTATTTTTTTAATGGAATGTAACTCCCAGTATATTTGATTTTGTGTGCATTTTTGTTTATGTGTTTCTATGCTTTACGGCTGATCATGATCATCATGTGTTTTTTTTTTCTCCTTAGAAATCACTCCCATGCCAAACTCAAACCCTGTCCAATTTTTTTGAAGTTCAAACTCCTTACAAATCAATCATGTGTACACACATATTTTTAATGACAGTTAGTAACTTATTTTATCATCCCTATGAGATTTATTTTCCTTTCATGTATTCTATTTGTTGATGGGTTTCAAGTCTTGACATTTCTGCAATTTTTTTTTCTCTTTAGTGTTGTCGAAGATTAACATAAAAGTGTTGCTGTTCCGCTTTTCACAGTTGAGATTTTTCTCTGAAAGTATGAAATGAAGATGATTACTATATCTTAATAAAAACAGAAGTACTTTTAAATTCATTGCAATATCACCTACTGATCATCTTAGAAATCAGTCTTAGAAAACAAATGAAATGGCTATTAATTCAAAAAGTGGTGGCTCTTCAAAAATTTTTGAAACAGAAAACGAGAAAACTATGCCATTCCCCAGCCCCTAACATAGATATGGTTTAATTCGATATGATTTCATTTCGCTGCATCTAAGATTTTGTTCCATCTAGTACAAACGGTAATAATTTCTCTCTACATTTCTTTTTCATTTTTCCTTGAATATTAATATTGGCCATGTCTGTTAGAGATTTAAGTTATATTGTAAGTTTGTGTTATATGCAGTTTTACATATTTTTCTAGCCATGTAAAACTTATCTGGAGTTTTGGATGGCCATCGTTGTAATGTCTTTGAACTGAAGAAATTTGGACGGATTTCTTTCATGGGTATTTGCCTTATGTGATGGTAACATATTATTATCATATTCTTAGGGTAATTTCTTCTTTTAATTAATTAGAACTATTTAATATAAAATAATAAATATTATTTTACTTCACATGGTCAATATATATATATATATATATATGAAACAATTTAAGTGAGAAAAGTGATTTACTATAAATAAAAAGAGTAAATCTTGATCATTAGATTATGTATGAATAATTAATATTAAAATATAAAATTATGTGAATTTTTTAAATGATTATGTAATTTTTAAATATAATTTAATTTCAATCATTCATGTAGTTCTTATTTGATACATCTCTTATAATATATACACAGACACACACACATATATATAGACACTCACACCCTCACCTACGATAACTCAAGTTTTATATATGTTTATCAGCAATTACAAATTAAATTTACTGTGCAATGCACGGGCGGAATGACTAGTCTGATAATAATAGTAGGGTTGTTTATATGTATAACATAATTGTTTGATATATATCTTCTTACGGAAAACAAGTCATTATTTCCTAAGGAGTTCAAGATAGTTTGCTATTTTCAAATCCATATTTTTTTATTTAATTTTAGTGTGTAATTTTCTCATTTGTTTTTTGACGCCAAACTCGCACCAACTTGCACCGCAAGGATTAAAAGCCCTATTCAGCCGAAACCTCGCCCAGCAGGTAAAAAGCCAATCCCATGCGGGTGAGCAAAAATTTCAGGCCTATTCCTACAAAGATTTAAAGCAAACACACACTACAATGGTGGTTTGGGCTTCCTTCTCTTGTACTTCATAAGGCACAAGCGTGTTTCACTTTGTTTTTTTGGGGCCAAATGATAGAGTTTAAACTTGATCAATGCCCATTTGAACTTAGTACTAGGTTGAATTAATTTATTTTATATTTAAAATAATTTATAATTAAAATTTTATTGAAAGAATTTTTTAAAAAAATAGTATTTTTTTTTTTAAATTAATCATATTCAAATATGCATTTAGAACACATAAAGAATCTTATTATCATTTTAAATATGTTTGGTTGAGTTACTAAAAACTTGGAAGGTGAAATTTTTAACCAAGTTATAGTTGAAGATAAGAGCACATCAAAGTGATTTTTATTTTTTGGTTCATTTTCATCTTTGTCTTACCCTGTTTATCATATCGGGAACTAGATTAGTAGAACAATTTCCATGCCCCTGACTGTCGGCAACTATTGGTATAGATGATGCTAGAAAACTAGAAAAAAGGGGGAATGCTTATAAAAAAAAAATGGTGCTTCTCATTCTAACTTGTGACCTATGATTATTGTTCAACTTTGTAGAATTATTGGCAAGCAAACTAAAGAGATGCTACTTGCCATTACCATGGGAAAATATTTTTTCATTTTTGTGTCCTTCCACAACAGAGTACACAATGACAGACCCCCATTCATTTACCAAAAAGCTGCAGAAATTAACGCAGATTTATTACCAAAACATAGTGACACATTCGGTAGTCACCATCATCACAGTGTTAGTGTTTTGTTTGGCCAATAACTTGATATTTTTTTCTTATACTCTAACTTCTTTAAGCTAGATAATAAGTATTCTTTAATCTACTCTAACTTCTTTGAGGTAGACAAGTATTATTTATTTATCACTCTAGCTTCTTCAATCTAGATTAACATTGATCACAACTCATATTTGGCTTTTCTATAAAAGGATAAGTGTTCTAGTGTTCAATTAAGGAATAACTCACAATCATTCAACGAGTGGAATAAACTTTTGTTACAAGAGTTATTTTGCTACACAAGGCTCTTTCAAAGGACAATGACTTGACATGGAAGAAACAATATATTGTTTTGAGCTTGAAGAAATTTCAAAGAATGTTGTAATAATAAGGTTCATTGTTTGCACTATTCATCTCCTTTTTTCTCCTTTTAAATCTATTAAAAATGTAGCTGTTAGGAACAACGGTCATGGTACTTCTACCGTTGCATTGTACTAGAGTTACTTCAGTGCATAGCTTCGCTGCCTCTATGAGTTGGCCTGGATAGGGAGCAAGGTTGAGACAATGATTACTTGTGCTCTGGACTCTTCATTTGAGGACCCAAAAAAAAAAATAAAAATCTTCATTTAATTTTCATCTTAAACTATGCTTTCGTCCATGTTCTTGATGGTTCTATTCTATACAAACTCAAGTATCTCTCTAAGTCTTTCAATGTTTAGGGATTCTTGTAGTTGATGCTTCATGAGGATATATATATATATATATATATATATATCTTTAAGCCAAGGTCTTGTGGCCAACAAGTAACTGTAAGTAATTTTTGTTGTATATTATCTGAGTTGAGTGAGTATTGTTGGTTAATCATCAAATTCACAAAACAAATCAAAAGCTTGGTAGCATACAGATACAAACCATCACGGTGCATATATTTATTCATTGCAAGTCCATCCACAACAGAGTAAGCAATGACAGGCTCCATTCATTTGCCATGAAGACGTAGGAGTTGAGATAAGATTTTATTACACACACACAAATTAACATAGCACCACATAACATAAGGTAGTCACCAATCACCATCACGCACATTTAACTTCTGCCATAAACATATCATAGAGAGACCCAACACAGAGTGAGTTCATCTCATGAGTGTCTGAGTCTCAGATACCACAATATTCCTTGATCCGAGATGCAGATCTCACAGCAGCTTCAGTGAGAAAGAAACGAAGGTATCCATAATGGTCAAATGGTTTGTAACGCAGAGGATGTTCCTTGTCGACTAGCTCTTCCTCTGGCTCCAGTATCTTGCCAGCATACGAAAGTAATCCCATAGAGTATCTGTCTATCTTCGAATTCATCAACACTCGGTGTTCACAACCGCGAATCCTGTCATTACTCCATACCTAGAAAATGAATTTTGAAAGAGGACAAATTACTATTTGAATTCTAGGTATTATTTCATAAATTACATTAGTCATTATAGTTTTACCCGATTTGAATTTGGTCCTTGTCATTTTTTTATATTATTTTTTATAATTTTACTTATTTGATTTGAATCAGGATTTTCTCCTTTTGTTTTTGTTGAAATAATAAGAATATTTTGTTAAAAAGATAAAGACACAAAAAATTTAAATATAATTAGAGAATTTATAACTCATCATGATAGGTCTCTACATGTAAAAAACTTGTGTCACCTTTCCAACAAGTGTGACAGGAGAGGATCCAAATCCTTTAGATTTTGTTCTCTATCATTAAGGTATCAGTTTTTATATTTTTATCTCATTTAGGTTTTAGTCTTTATAGTTTCCATTCATAAAGTATTAGTCATTATTTTTCATGAAAGATTGGTCTTTATAATTTTTAATTTTTAATATATTAGTCCATCAGAAATCAAAATTTAAATTAAGTGAAATTATAGGGATTAATTATTTATTTTAACCTAATTATTATGTTATATAAACTATAGTTATTTTGCAAAAAAATTCTCAATAGTAGAAATGGTGATTAAAAAAAATTAATTTTGACAA
Organism: Castanospermum australe; assembly: GCA_019955255.1. Lineage (NCBI taxonomy): Eukaryota > Viridiplantae > Streptophyta > Magnoliopsida > Fabales > Fabaceae > Castanospermum > Castanospermum australe. Next base: position 769,896 of record NSJW01000162.1, read on the forward strand.
TAAATATTTTTCTATTGTGATTATTTTATTGTAAAGAGTGATTGTCATATTTGATACAAGACAATAAGAGAAGTTCTTGATATTTAGCCATGATGCAATCGTTATTTTCCGGAATCGTTTCTCTTGCTGATAAATATCTCTCTGAAAAACATTACTAATACTAATCCAGGAAAAAGTCACTGGTTCAAGTAATGATATTGAAGGAAAGGGCAAATTACCATGAATGCATCACCAGCCAGGACCGAGAACAAGGAGGGTGAGGCATCAACCTGGAACCATTCCCCATTCTTCAACTTGATCTCCAAACCACTCAGCTTCTGATTCAATATAGTGAGGAAGCCAGAGTCGGTATGAGGATGCACCCCAGCATTGGTCTCTCCCACCTTCGGAGTTCTGTATTTGTAGCATCTCAGCACATAATCTGTAGAATCAAGCAAAGATTCACATTTCCCATTCTCCACTCCATAGCTCTCAAACACCATTCTCTTCACCATATGATCCAATTCTGCCACTCTCTTTGCATAGGAATTGACACTCTCACTGTTTTGATACCAAAAAAGTCACAAAGTATCCATGAACAAGACAAATACAATAAATCACATTCATTATGAATATAAAACCAAATGAGAAATCTATATATTGCAGTTAGTTACCAGAAACGATGATTCCCTTCTGGCCACATTATATTTGTGTACTTTTGACAATCTTTGATGCTCAGTGGGTTGTCTACGGCCATGGATTCATACAAAGGAATAGAAGGGCGTTGACCAGCGTAGCTGTAAATAGGCTTATCTGTTGTCTGCTGCATTTTGGCCTCTAATGGCAGATCAAAAAGTTGTTCCATTGCAGAGAAAACAGAGTTGTGAAGCTCTGCATGGACCTTGTCGTAGAGTGCCAAGAAACCACCGTGGTCCTCAAGTGCACTCCTCACAACTTGACAAGCGGAAACCCACGTATCAGAACCGGGCTTCAGGTTTTCGTCAGTGAAGTCTATGACGGGGAGCTGAGACTGCGTTTGCGACCCCATGATCCTTTCGAATCTTTGTTCCCTCACGAAATGAGTATGTGTAAGACACAAGTACTTAATAGAATTAGAGTTGCCAAAGTGAAGCTAACTTGATTCGCTCGCATTGGCTCACCAATCACCACGGGTTAAAAGAAAAATGAGTCGGGTTGAGTTGGTTTATTTTAGGTGAGCTAATGAATTAAATGGATTAACTGGCTATAAAGTAAAATAAATAAATAAATATAAAAATAAATACAAAACCATGTAATTTTAATTAATAATTACTAAATTTAATTTTTAATTGGCATATACATCATTAAAACATGATTAAAGATTCATAAAATTAAAAGTTTTAATTACATTAATTTTTCGTTGCCATAAAACATCATTAAAATAAGACTAAAGTTTCATAAAATTAAAATTTTAATTAATTTAAATTTTATAGTGAAACAACCAGCTCATCATGAGTTGGCTTACTATAGGTTAAACAAAAAGTGAGTCGGTCGGGTTGACTTACTTTTGACATAGGTTAAATATTTTGCAATCCAAATATTAAAATAGTAAGTTGAGCCAGATTAATTCATGAGCCATAACTCACTTTGATAATTCTAATTAAAATAAGATGAGCAGTCAGGCCTGTGGTTCATTTGGCCAAAAGGCTTTATGCCATGAGTAATGGCACCGAGGTTCCATCCCACCCCTGCCCCTCCCCCTTCTCCTAAATCCCCCACCCAATGACAAAAAAAAAAAAGGAATATGATGATGTTTTGCTTCCACTGTTATGTGTATCCTTGTAAGGTTTGGATTGCACAATGAATTAATGAGGCTTTCTATTGCTTATAATATTGAATCAGATAATATTATAAAATTAAAATTAATCTACAATCAATAACATAAGTGCTCATTTAGATGTGCTTTTCTTGACAAGAAAAAAATATTTTTTTAATATTTTAGTATGCTTAGATATATTTCTTAAAAAAAAAAATTGAAGTACTAAAAAAAAGTACAAAATGTATTTTTTTTAGAAGATACATTTTTGTGCTTTAAAAAAAGAGTTTTTTTATAAAATAAAAAAGCTGTTCAAATTTTAAAAAAATGCTTCTTAAATATTATAACCAAACATAAAAAAAATTTAGTTTTTTTAAACATTTTTTAAAAAAGTTCATATAAAAAAGACTTTTTTTTCTTTTTTAGAAGCTCACCTAAATAAGCTCAAAAATTATGAAAGCATTTATAAAATGAAATTTTTTTTTATAAAATAAATTAATAGCTGACTAATTTAATTAATTTTATTCAATTCAAATTAGTTTATCATAAATATTATTATGGGATTGAACTAAAACCAAATGAATGACTAATTCATGACGAAATTGATGCCTGTTAGTTGGATTTAGACACTTGTTAATTCAATTTAGACAGCACTACTCCCATGAAAGTCAATTATGTTTCTTATATAATTGCTTTTCGTGTATAGGATTGACATATTGAGATTGATATACTACATATATAATTTTTTTCACAAATTAGACAAAACTTATTTCTAATTATTTTGTCACCCAAATTTATTAAACTTTTAAAATGAGTTTTTCTATCAAAAGAAAAACCATTTTGTGTTATTTTTTTTATGTTAAATGATAATTATGTCCTTTAACTCCAGCATATATGCCAATCAAACTAGAAAATTTAAATTGAAACAAATAACCTCTTAAACTTTATATTTTATGTGAAAACCATGATTTGTCAAACAAATCATCGTTAAATACATGACATAATAGTTCATGACCAAAAAAAAATTAATGAAAAATTTGCAGATAACGTCTTTATCTAAAATATATTAGTTCACACTAACTTTTTTGTGCCAATTCATCACGGCACCAATCCCCTGAAAACAGTTAAAATTTTTTACAAAAAATTCTTTTCTATTTATTTTTTTTCGATGTATGTTTGATATGAGTATAAAAATAAAGACAAAATTTTTATAAATATTATATATATATATATATATATATATATAATTTTATATATAAAGATTATCTGTGAACTTTCATCCCCATATTAAATTGACTTTTAGAAATGATCCGTCACAAAAAATCTTTACATTATCTTATTATGTCTTTTTATAAATTAATTAAACATTGATATATGCCTTATCAAATTTATAAATACTAATTACCTGTTTAAAATATAAATTAATTGATGAATAATACAAAGTTTCACAAACATATACACACAAGGGTGGCTCAGGGGTAAAGTTAGTAAAGCTTTTGCTTGAAGCCGCCACATATTTTAGGCCCTAAATCTCAATGATATTGTTATATATAATATAATTTATATAATTGTTATATTGATTCATAATAAATTATGGCATTTGATTTTCTTAATTTCATGACTAATTAATTGAGATTATTAGATAATAAGAATTTTAAAAAGTATTGCTTTAACTTTGAATATTCCTTAAAACATGATGTCGACGGTTTATATTTATTTTCAGAATTAAACTTGTGACAAATTATACAAATAAAAAATGATATTTCAATCGATTTAGTCAATTACAAAAAAAAATATAATTCTTTTTTAAATATATATATTATCTATAGAATAATGTTACAAATTTTTGTAACTGTTGTCTTGGTTGAAAAAAGTTTTTTCAAATTAAAATTAATCAAATATTGCTTAAAATCAATAATTTCTCAAGAAATATCAAATGGATTAATTAGTTAAATTATTAATTAAAAAAGAAATATTAAAAGAAATAAATTATAAAAATTTAATTAATAACTTTGCATATGAAAAAGTTAAAAAAATAAATTTTAAATAAAAAATTTATATTATTTTTATTAAATAAATTAAAGGCCTTATATTAAAATTTGATTTTAGACCTTCAACACTCTTAAGCCACTACTGTATACACGTATACGTTTGTGTCTTTTTTAAAAATTATTTTACAGTATTATTTAATAATATGTTGCCACATCATAAAAAAACTAATCTCTCATATCATTATTTTTATAATTAATTTTTAATAATATGACAATGAATAATTATATGATAATATAAAAAATTTTAATATTATTAATATATAAAAGTAAATTAAATACTAGTATTTATAATGAAATCAAGTCATCCCATATACTAATATAGGAATCATGATTCTTTTTTATTGTTGAAATAATAAAAGAGTATCTTGTTAAAGAATAAAAATACAAATAATTTGAATATAATTAAAAAATTTATTACTCATCATGTTGGTCTCTATATATATAAAAATCTTGTGTCTATTTTTTTTTAACAAAATAATTCTATAACAGGAGAGTATCTAAGTCTGTAATACAAGACAAAGATCTTGTTGGAAGGGATTTTGGTGTTTTATGATTAATGGATTCCTTTTCTCAAATGTCTCAACTCTCAATAATTGTCTTAAAAATTTTTTGCCGTACAATAATTCTTATATATATATATATATATATATATATATATATATATATATATATATTCTCAAATTTTTTATTGCCGTACAATAATTATTTTTCATTTCGTGTTTTGGTTACCAAAATACTGTAAATATTATAAAATTTTTCCTATCTGTTTCTTCCAATCGTCATGGCTTATCCTCTGGATTTTTTATAAAAAAAAACTGTGGTCCTTTATAGCGACATTAATGATGGCTACTTATGGAATGAAAAAGATTAAGAAATTAAAATAATCTTGTGCAAAATAAAATATAATAAAAGAATAGTCAACAAATCACATCAATAATGAAAAAATGACTATACCGTATCAATGAAGACTATAGAGAAAACTTGATTTTATTAATTTTGAATGTAAAAACAAACATTACAAGTATACCTATGAAAATCAAAATCTTGACTTAATGTTGTAAAATTAGGAGGATCAAAATATACTTAAGACTAAATGAAGCAGTAAAGTGATGTTCAAACTAAATTAGAACACCTCAATACTTGGATAATAATTTAAGTGATAACTTGACTCTTTAGGAAAGACGAAGAACTAAATTTTAATTTCTTTTCTTAATTAATTAGTAAATGCTAACTCTTTGAAAAAAATTACAATACCTCGACCAATCGATCTTCGTGATCCTGTCCAAGTTAGATCATTTCTGTCATGATAATGCATATGGGTGGATTTGTAAGAATATATTTAATGTGTGTCTAAATTAGTTTATTTAATTTTTTTAAAAAAATTATAAACAGAATGACTCAAAACGGTTTAGATTGAAAAGCTTTTTTTTAATATAAAATAAATTAATTCAAATATACATTAAATAAAAACTGAATAATTTTAAATTTGTGTATTTTGACCAATTAATAGATAAATATTAATCTTTGGCTACATTATGTTGCAAGATTAAAACAACTGTGCTATACATAACAATAACATTGAGATAATAGTACCTAAAATTAATGGTTAAGGAAAAAACACATTCTTTGCTGATGAATTAAGCAAATCGGGTTGGGGAAAAAAGATTCTTTGCTAATGAATTAATGATACGAATTGGTATTTTAGTGTTTTGCTGTGAGGTCCAAGGACCGCATGATTTGGTTGGACTCAATTTATGAACCGTATGACTTTTTGTAAAAGTTCTTATGAAAGGGACTTGATATTGGGGTTTCCAAAAGAATGAAAAATTAATGTATTAACGAAAGGAAAAAAGATAAAATCAATTTGTATTATTTATAAAAAAAATTCAATTTTAATATTTTTAATTCATTGAAATGACTCAATTAATTATTAATATAATGTCCATTGAACGAAACTAACTAAAAAAAAAAAAACAAAGTGACAAAATTAATTTCACATGACAAAGTAATCTCACACCAAATGATAAGGAATAAATTGAATTTAACCCTAAATTTTCTTACTTAATTCCAAATCAAAAGAAGTTTTATTTCTTAATTTCTTTTTCTCTGGATGAGTACCCATCATGGTACCATAAAAGACAATATACAAATTTTATTGTGGAGGAAATATGAGAAGCTCATACTCCCTTGTTTTGTTTGTCCCCTTCAAAGGGATTCAATTTCATTAACTCCTGAAATGATACTATCTGAAGTCAAATTGGTGAGAAAGTGAAGAAACTCTGTTGAAACTTGGGGGATGGGACAAAATCTAAGGATTACATAGCCAAGCCAATAAAAAAAATTTTGCTTGATTTTCATAACACCTTTAATTTCAGTTTTCTCACTTTCTATGGTTATATAATTTTTTCTTCTTTTTTAAGATTGTTTACTTGCATATTCATCTCAAAGAATCTAAAATTCATATAATGTTCTTTTAATAATAGATTTGCATCTTCATCTCAATTCACTCTTAAGTGGGTTGTTAGCGAAGCAATTTTTGTATAATGTTAGTAAAAGCAAATGAAACACACATTCACCCCTCTTGAGTATTCTAGTGCACTACTCTTTTAATACTATGAATATTGTGTTGGTTTTTAACTTGTTAAATTTCCCCCAAAAGGCTACCAAGGGGATGAGATATAAGTTAGGTGAACTGCTATTATCTCTTGTCATGAGAAACAAGAATAATCATATAACTAATATAACACGTGATGTATAATATACTATAAAATATTATTTTATATTGAATGTATTTAAAAATCTTTCTTATTGATAATTTGTCCTTGACCTAAAACAAGGAAATGCTAACAGCAAGTTTGATGTAGAGGAACAATCCTATTAAGAGAAAAACAAAACACATCCAAGGTTACAATTGACATTGGGACATTTTTTGTTTAAATCTTTGAAAAAAATTCCTTTCAAGAGCATTGACAGAATTGATATTCTAGATAATAATATTTTTTAAAAAGGATGATTATTTGTTTGGTTTATGGACTGTGTGCAGTCTTTTGGGCCCAAGATCATTGACATGGACCTGGCCTAGGTCGACCCAAATCCATCCAGCATTGTCTTGATTGACCCATGTTTTTATCAAGCACATTTTCAAATCTCCAAGATTCCAATATCCCATTAACTTGAATATGCGAAGAATCTCTCCATCAAGGGCCAATCTCCTGCTCGAGATTTACGAACCTTACTTATGAGTGTAAGCTCCTATTAAATGCAAGGTTAATTGAAACAACTCCCGGGTATGTTCATTCTAAAGCCCTAAAAACCATACCTATCTTGTTTTATACTAACTTGAATGTTAGAGGTGTTTTCTGCATGTATTACTGCCATCGCACTTGGAGGCTCTCTAGGCATAAAACAGGTAGTGAACAAACCCACTTTGGCAAGAAAGGAACAGTTTCTTAAACATTCTTGGAAATGATTTCAGCCACCATACCGACCATGGTGGTAGATGGTAACCAAATATCAGCAACTGGCAATGGTTTACCAATGACGGTGGTCAGATTCTAGCTATCAACCCAACGGTGGTGGATGGTGGTTGATAATGGCCACCGACAAAGAAACGGTGGTAGTTGTAATAATGTGGTATTAGAGTAATAGAATTTTTAACATTTACCAAGACAAAATATTCCTATATTTATAGTAAGGTAGTCAACCAGCCTCCTCCCATAAGAATGAAAGTGTGGAAATTGACAAAAATCATTCATAGGAATCTTTTTTACATCAGAATGTGTTTTTAATCTTGTATCAAACATGAAGTGATTTAATTTTGATCAACTATTATTGTAAACTTTTGGTATATTATTATTTAATATATGTTTAACTTTTAAGTAATTATTATTTTAGTCAAATTCTTTAAATTATTTGCAAATACATAATTTATGATAATGTAAAATTTTTTTATACGGATAATGAATCAAAATTAAACTCAATATGAAAATTTAACATTTGCATATAAAGATTCCCAAAATAAAAAAAATCTGCCCAAAACCAAAACACCCCTTGAGGATTAAGATAACATCCTTTCAGTTTTACTTATGGAGTTAATTTGAATTTTTATTAGTATATTTTCTGATGTGAAATTTCTAATTTTAATTTGGTACCCGTCATGGTTGCTGTAAAGGACAATACCTTTCTTTCAAGGGGAAAAATGACAATTCATTTCGGTATCCACATAGAAATAAGCCATGACGTTGTAAAGAAAGACTTTATGGAAGGTTTTAATGTATTTTTAATATGAATTATTGTAATGGCCATGCCATAATGAATATGAATGATTGTATGAACATCTCAAAGTTTATTGAGTGGTCCTGGAAATACTTATTCTTAAATCTTAATTGCGAAGAATTATGTTATTACCTTCCAAAAAAATTCAAACGTGAGATGCATCTTGATAAACATATTTTTTAAGAAACACCCATTAATGGATCTCAGCAAATAATACCCCGGCATGAAACAATTTCAACCACGCAAATGTATAATTTAAAATTTTTGTTCCTTTTCTTGTCCCCTAATTAAATACTGTCAATCAATAAATAAACTCTCAATTAAAAAAAATATTATTAATCAAGAAAATATTTTTTTTATTTAATTGTTATAATTGACTATTAGGTGGACAGAATTTGAGACTAGATATTTAAGATAAGAAATTTGGAATCTTTAAAAAATTACAAAGTCCCTTCAACCTTTTAAATCATGGCTCTCTACCTTCGTTTCTTATTATATTGGATAACATGCTATATTACCAGTACCAAATATAATTATCTCATTACCATCATTAATTTTAATAATGGCTTAAATATGCTTGTATTTCCCTACAAAATGGAAGTTTTTTCTTCTTTTGTTCATTTTCATCATAAGATTTTTCAAAAATTTTCAAATAACAGTCGCACATTTTCTGCACTTCTCCCATAAGCTGTCCATCTATCAAACTATGGTGTTATCTTCCTCCAATGGAACAATAGTTTTGCTATAGGTGGACATTAGGGTCGATTGCCGTCCAATAACTTCTTACTACACTTATATGACGTGAAGTCCTAAAATTTCAGTACTTATAACCCTAATTTTCATGCCAAAACTCATACTTCTGCAAATTTTTATACAAAAGCAGTTCCATTGTGCACCAATTGGAAAGAAAAGACTTCATTCTTCCGATTGATTTCAATTTGAGCTTTTTGATAAGCTTATGAAAAAAATACTTTTATATATATAGTTTTTTAGTAGGAATTTCTTTTTTTAAGAAAATATAATTTTATATTTGGATACAAATATTTAAAAAACTTTTTAAAATAATAAAGAGGAATTTTAAATTTTTTTAGATAAAAAAATATAAGCACTTATTTTATAAAAAAAAAATTTAACTTAAAAATTAACATCCAAAATATAAGAATATATGAGTGTGATATGTAAAATTGATAAAAATGAATTGAGATAATGGAAATAGTAGAGTTTTTAAGTATGCGATGATCATGGGATCATGAAAAACGAGGACACGGAGACAGTAAAACAGTCAAGTTATGTATTCAAAGGTTAACATGATGCTAAATATTATTCTCTTTTACTTTCTCTAAATTGGTATGATACTTTATCTAAGTTTGTATAGTTCATTAGAGGTCAGGTTTTGGGTTTATAGTATTAGGCACAATAGCTCAAAAATTGTATTGTTTAGAACATGAAATCATAGAATATAGAGAGACTTATAACAAACTTATGTAAAAGGGTTTGCAAGCTTATGAAATTCAACATTGTCAGCAGTAATAACACGGTGGAAAAGAGTGACCATGAATATTGGGGTGTTTGCCGATTTGTCAGAATGGCGGGTTCCATATAAGCCTTTTTCTTCTTCTACAACTCCTGAAATCCACTCTTCACCTCAATCACACAAAAAACTACATAACAAACAAGAAAGAAAGATACAGTGCACTTTTGGCGCAAGGGAGGGACAAGGGTTGAGAAGGGGGAAGGTCAAGTGGCCAAGGGACTTCATCGAGAATAACATTTAGGAAAAAACACCCACCAAATGACATCCAAAAAAGACACCAAAAGCACCAACCTAAAAAAATGACCAACAGCTTCTGGCGATAACTTGACTAGATGTGGGGAACCAGCTTTATTCTCCCTGTCCTAATTAATTGTACTAAACTAAGAAATGTGACCTTTTTGCTCTATGCTTGGAAATAGGAAAATGAGAATTTTGAAAGAACTTGTTTTGGTTTTTTTTCTTCTTTGTTGTTTCTTAGTCTCAGGGAGGCTTAAGAGCTCCACTCTCTCATTCTGGAATGGTGTGTTTGTATTTTCATCAAAATCTGAAGTTGGAAGAGAAAGCATGAATGAAAATTTCCTTAACCTACTCGAGAATAATACTTTCTTAGATTTAATTTAATTTTATTATCTTAAAAATTATAATATTTAATCCAACAAACAAAATAGTGTTATTAAAAATACATGTATATAATTTACTTGGAAAAAATGTACTACTATGTAAGTACACAAAATACTTATACTATCCTCTGATAACAATTTTAGTGGATTAAATGTATACTCTGGAGTAACGTAAGAAAATTCTCATGTTATATGAGAGTAACCAACTGCTAATGTAAAAGTTAGGAGAATTTTTTGAACAAAACGTATCAAGAAAGTCAAGTTTGAAAAATTTAAACATTTTTAAGGATTGTTTGAAAATTCTTTAAACGTAGGGACTAATAAAAAAAAAATAATTTTATAAAGACTAAAAATATATTTAAGTCATTTATATTAATGATAAATTTAATTTTTTATTCAATAATGTCTAGCAAATCAATAATAAATATTAAATAAAGTACTGACTAAATTATTTAATCCTCAAAGATTCACAGCATATTGAGACCAACATTAATCAACATATTCAACGCCAAAATGTAAAAAAAAAAGAAAAAAAGAAAAGAACCTTTTTATTTTTACATTGTTGTTCTCTTCTGGTAAATAACATTAATTGGTAGCTAAAAGTTACATATACGAATCAAATGGACTCTAAAACAAGCATGCATCTAACATCACAAGAGATCTTTTTGGTGAGGGAACAAAGATTATCCAAAAGGGCAATCATGGGATCCCCAAGCAGAGTCTCAGCTGCAGTTATAGACTTCAAAAACGAAAACCTGAAGCCTGGAACTGACAACATGGGTTTCAACTTTGTCAAGTTGTGCGCAGTGCAATCGAGATCATTGTGGTTTTCTGGCACTCTATGATAAAGGTTGGTGCAAGAGCTTTCAACAACTCTGTTTTTCTCTGCAATGGGAGGAGCTATTGACCTCCAATAGAAACAAAAAGGAGGAAAACCACTGAAGGCCTATATTTCAGCTACTCTGGGCAACGCTCTGGGATTCCTTTTGTATGAATCTGTGGGCATAGAGAAACCCACTGGAGCATAGAAGGATTGTCAAAAAGACACAAGCCATATGTGGCCCAGAAGGAATGAATCGTTTTCTGGGGTAATTCACTTTTTTACCAACAATCCTGAAACTAATCTGGTTTTGATTGCTTATTATATGTTGTTGACCATGCAATTTATATATTCTCTTGATTTTTGCTCTCCTCTAAACAGTGATAAGTTGTCAACTCCTATGCAAGCAAAGTAGCAAGAATTGGACCATATGTGAGGAGAATGGTGTTGAGAAGCATGGGACGAGAGGAAGAAAATTAGAGTGTTTTGTTGAATCACTGATTATGTAGCTCCAGGCTACAAATACAAAGAACACCCCAAGGTGGTGAGAGGCAATTTGGGGTTGCTCTCTCATTCCTGAACACGGCCTTCCTAACCATACTGAATCAGAAGGTAGAAGGCTTGGGAATTCAAATTGAAGGATTGGGAAATGGTTTGAGGTGGGTCCTCATCTCCCTGTTTTTTTGTGTCATGGTGGAGATGCCAATGAAGGTGAGTCACTTTTTTTTCAAATAAATTTTTAATTTCAAAACTTCCTTTCCATTGATGTATTATTGAGTAATTACACTTCCTCCTATAAAGTTATGCGCTTATCATATTGACACATTTTTAATTTTATAAAATTATACTTATCTTTTTTTGTTTTATAATTTACGAGAAATAATAGTGTAAAACTGTACAAAATAGGGAAGGTATGTATATATCTCTCAAAAAAAGAATGGTGTAATGATAAAGAACAGTTCATAAAGTAGGAATGTTGACGTAATTTCCTCAAATAAAAGGAGTTAGATATAATAACATTAACATATAGGCAGGTTTAATATAATTATTCCTTATTACTCATGTTACCTTCTCATATATCCATTTAATGGAACATAAAACTTATGCGAATTGTTATGAGTAATGACAAGGATACCCGCCTTGTGAACACAGAGGTGTTTGTTAAATTCAAAGGTAGACAAGTTACTCCAATGGGCTACTTTCATATGCTGGCAAGATAATGGAGCAGAGAGGAGCTGGTTGACGAGGAACACCTTCTGCGTTATAAGCCCATTTGACCATTATGGGTACCTGCGTTTTCTTTTCTCACTGAAGAAGCCATAAAATTGTGCAATCTCGGATTCAAGGCATATTGTGCATTTTGAGACATCGCATCCATTGTAATGTAAGTTCTCCGTTGTGTCATGTCCTTCCTATGATTAGTATGTCAGAAGTTGATGTTTAATTGTGCGACATGCGCCAATGTGGTGTGCTATGCTTGTGTGTGGTTTTTCTTCATTCTTCGTGTTTGATGAAAAAAATAAAGAGTATCCATTGTAATAATAATAACCATATATCTTATTGGATTCAAATAAATAATAATAATAATAATACATATCTTTAAAAATAAGACGTAACGTGTTATAAATAACTTTATAGGTATGAGCTGAAATCACTAATTAGGCTCATTATTTATTGATAAAAACACTGTGAGTATGTGATGTGTGACGGTTGGTATAAGTCCACATTAGAAAGATATATGATGGAAACAGTGTAATAATAAGATTGGTTGAGCTAAATATCTGAGAGCTGACTTTTGTATTAAAAAGTGGCTCCGAGCTCAAGTAGATATGTCACACTTCCAAAACTCCTCCATGCGCCGGTGAAGTCTCGTTGAGTATTTCACCACTGAATCACCATTCACAACCAAAAATTGGCACGGATAATACTTACGTAATTTTAATTATAAAATGTATAAAAAGTAAGAAGAAAGAAAATAAAAAACTGATGGCCTAACATAAGCAAGTAAGCCAACAAAAATTATAAATATTATAAATGAAAAACTGAAAGAATGGATGGACCGTTAATACGTTTTTATTATCAAAATATAAACGTACAATTTTTGTTTGAGTAAATAAAAATAAAATAGGTTGTCCAAATATTTTTTTTAATAAATACTTTTCAATGCAAGAATTTATGTTTTATTGCCATTATTAAAATATGAATTATTATAATGAAAATAATACATCATTATTAAAAATATAATCATGTCTTGTCTTAAGACTATTGTTTAATTACATTTTAGTACATGCACGGGAAATAGCTTAATTTAAAAAAATTTAAAATTTTTTTAACAAAATTTTTAATTTATAAAAATGTTTT